>PVIJ01003387.1:101734-136493 GCA_004024925.1 Scalopus aquaticus | reverse complement strand
CACACTGATTGTCTCTCTCCCACCCGGCCTCCCTATAGTCCTGTTATAAGTGAAACCGTTCGATATTTTTCTCTTTCTTTCTGGCTTATTTCACTGAGTATGATCCCCTCTAATTCCATCCATGTCGCTGCAAATTGCATGTGTTTATCTTCTTTCCATGCTGAATAGTATTCCATTGTGTATATGTACCACATCTTCTTGATCCAATCATCTATTTTTGGACATCTGGGTTGCTTCCATACCTCTGCTATTGTGAACAGTGCCGCAATGAACATATGGGTGCATGTATCCTTTCGGATTAGTGTTTTTGTATCCTTTGGGTAAATTCCCAAAAGTGGAGTTGCTGGGTCGTATGGAAGCTCCATGTTTAGCAGTCTGAGGAATCTTCATACAGCTTTCCATAGTGGTTGGACAAGTTCACATTCCCACCAGCAGTGTAGAAGAGTTCCTTTTTCTCCACATCCTTTCCAGCATTTGTTGTTGCCTGTATTTTTAATGTGTGCCATCCTCACAGGTGTGAGGTGGTATCTCATAGTGGTTTTGATTTGCATTTCCTTGATTATAAGTGATGTTGAGCATTTTTTCATGTATCTCTAAACAGAAGCATTTAAAATGTTTCCTTAAGTCTCAAGGATTTCATTGACTAAGAGGACTGGGCTCAAGCAAGTCCAGCTGTAATTAATCTCTACATTCCCTGAGGGATTCATTGGCACATGCTGTGAGAAAGGAAAGGGGAAACTTCTGATGCTGTGCAAGAACCCAAATGTGGCTAAACTACTAGATCTGGTTTTCTAGCTTCCCTCCAGTTTTAAAAAAACAAAGAAAAAGCAAATGCTTTCAGATGCAACCCCAGGTCAGAGGTTAGACCTTGGTTGTGATTAAACAACTATAATAAGCACTGAATTACAGATTTGTTTGGTTTCCTTTAGGTATGCAGAATATTAAAATTGAAATTTATAAACTTTCTTGAAATCATTTGAGGTTATGATTTTAGCAAAATATTTGAGGAAAAGGAAATTCTTTAGCTTTATGTATGAATGAAGTAAAAGTATGAATCTGGATCCCTACACTATGGTAGAGAAAGTAATTTATTTATATATCAGAAACAAAGTAAAACCTGCTTCCCAGATGCCATCAAAGAAAATTCTGGATTAAGAAATAAAAGCTGAACTCTACTGATGATAACAAATAAGGTATTTGTTATTTGAATGGTTTGGAGAATTCAAATAATGAACAAATAAATGTCATACAGAATTTCAGCTATAATCAGGTCAGCAGTTCCCAGGAACTTAAGATGCACTTCTCAGTGACTGATAAACCGGAAAGGATATCTGTGTAGCAGCCTCAGGGAGACTTCTAGAAAGAGGCATGCAGGTTCCCCTTTAGGGGAGAGCTCTGGGCTCATTCTTATTACAACTTTATAGGACAGTTTAGTACATGACCAGGCAGGCAAGATTGTTTTATCTGTGAGTCCCTGCAGCAGCATCCTTATCTATGAAAGGGAATGTCTTGAAACAGACTCTGAGTAGGCACTTAATTGGCTGACTTTTTGAAATATTGTTAACAGTTTTCCTCAGATAGCTCATGTGTTCATGAGCACAAAATGTCTCAGATTATAATTTATTTTTTAACTTTTTGCTTTGAAATTATTTCAAATTTATAGAAAAGTTGCAAGAGAAGTTCTAAGGATTTAAGTCTGCCTCTCACCCAGATACATTTGCTTTACCATTTTATTCTCTCTCCTACCTGTTTTTTTTTTTTTGAATTAAAAAAAAAATCTTTGCCAGCTCTCTATCTCAGAGTTGGAAGATAAAGACGTCCTGATATACTTCCAGTCAGGGGCCAAAATATTTTAATAAATTGTAGTGATAATAATTTCCATCTTTTTTTCATAAGGGTACATTGTGTAAAGATGATCGCTTAGCTTATTTTAAAAGTAGGTTGACTTTTAGATGTATGCGAAAAGGGACTTTGACAGTAAATAAATGTAAGAAAAATCAGTAAAATACAGTTGAACAGACTTCCTGTGCCTCCAGGAAAGATGTGATTTGTTCTACCTAGACTGTCTGCGGGAAGCATTCTCAGAGAGTTATGCTTTGGGAATCCCAGACTAGAAGGTAGAGGATGCCAAAGATTTGCTTTTGCCTTTATTTTTTTGGAGGTTCTGAGAGAGCAAAACTCAAGAAGGATCAATTTCAAACCAGCCAGAGTGCTAGAGCTCTTAGTACCCCTTCTGTTCCTGTGCTCGGTTTATTGTGGGAGCACAGTCCTGGGTCTTAGAGGCCAACATGCAGAAGCCTGCAATTCCATTTAGGGATATTAACTTGGTTTCCTTTTAATTGACATCAGGGTCTGTTTAGCTTCCTGCTGCTATTTTGTTAAATAACTGTGGCTTAATAAAGATGAAACAGTCCTTTAACAGACATTATAATTGGAGCTTTACCTTCCCTGAAAATGTTGAGCCTCTGAAATAGTTCTTAGGCCTGAACCAGTGTTGAGATACTTAGGAGTTATTAAATGGAGATGATTAATTCTCAGTGTGAGCAAAACAGGAGTGTTCTTGAGTACATAACTTGGTTTTATAGAAACTTTTTTCTTTTTATTGCAGCTTTTTTCAAGTGTACAACTTAATGACTTTTAGTAAATTTACCAAGTTGTGCAGTCATCACTATAAACCTATTTTAGAACATTTCCATCATCCCAGTGAAGTCCCTCATGCCCAGTTACACTCAACCCCAGTTCCCAGCCCCAGGCAACCCCTCATCCACTTTCTGTCTCTGTAGAGTTTCTGGATATTTCTTTCATGTAAATGGAATCATACAATATGTGGCCTTTTGTGTCTGACCTCTTGCACTTAGCATACTGTGTTTAAGTTTTGTTCACTTTGTAGCATGAATCTGGATTTCATTCGTCTTTATTACTGAATATTCCTACATACCAGTTGTGTCATGCCCATGTGGTACAGAGAATGATGCTACTGTGAAAATTTTTACACAGCATATTTAAAAGAAATACAAGTAATAATAGAGCTAAAGTTATGCTTTTCTGGGGTGATTTTTTTTTCTTACAATAAATAATATTTCCCCTTCTTTCCTTCTTATCTAATATTTTAAAAGAATCAGGATCCCTTAGTGGTAGTGGTTAATTTGATGAGTACACTCAGTGGAGCATCAGGAAGTCAGCAGTGGGGGAGCTGAGAGCCTCTGCCCAGCCGAGTGGCTGCGCTCCTTGCCTCTCGCTTTCCCGCCTTTCCCACTCAGCCGAGGCTGCCCACCAGGAACTGCTTTTTTGGTTGATGGGAGGGGGCAAACGGGATTTTTTTCTTTTTTAATAAATCTGTATTTTAGCTACTTAATGTATGCTCTCTTTTTAAAAAAGATCTTCCTCTACTAGCTTTATTGCAGAATGTGATAAAATATTCTTCTAAATGTCTTCCCTGAGCTTTAAGAAGCAAGATTTTGTGAAATTACAATTCCCTCTTTTACTTACAGAGTTTTAAAAAACGTTGGAAATATCAAGCAAAATTCTCCATTCGAGAAAGTGGAAAACTTGTTCCTTTGAGAAGCAGTTTACTGACACCTCTCAAATGTGCTCGGTGTCCAGGAGGGCCCTGTGCTCAGGTTGCGGGAGGTGACGTTTCGTTTGGCTCTGTTCCTGAACAAACACCTATGTTGTTCTAAGGAGGTATCCCCAAAGTAGCCTGAACTGGGGTTCATGTGCAGCCATGGGCCTCTTCACCAAGAAGAGACGGTCCTGTAGGAGCGTCTTGCATGCAGGGCCAACTTACGAGGTCTTGCTGGCTGGCATTGGCTCTTGAACAAAGAAGGCTGGTTGGATATTTGTTTCCTTTCTACAGCAGGGAAAAGAAAATCAGGATTACTCAGAAAGCTTAATTATTGACTAAGGTTTGATCTCTGAATTGTTTGGTAAATCAGTTTCACAAAATAATTTCATAAGATTTGCATCTTCTGCCTTGAACTTCACAATACATGTATAGATGATTTTGTTGGACTGATCTTATACTAAAATTGTCTCTTTTGGTGACAAGCCAGACCTAAATAAAGATCATTTTGTTCCACTTGATTCATATTTTTAAGGTGATTGTATTAAAAGGCAGGGGTTATAACTAATGTGATTTTTTTTTTTGAGGTTCATTAAGAGCAGTTAGCAAGTTCAACATTTCGAAGTACCATGGCATGATATGGTAATAAATACAACAAACACAAGTCCCAACAGGGGCCCACTTCCAGAATCTTATTTTTGGTGTTTATCACAGGGAAATATGTTTTTATGGCAGCTCTCTCCAGATATTTTAGATCTTGGAGTCATTCTTTTGTGCTTTGAGTTAGCTTTAGATCATAGAGCCATTTAGATTTGAAAAACAGGTTAGTACAAGTGTATTCGAGCTTCATCCCACTCAATAGGACCACACTGTTGCTGGGGTTAAGGGAGTTCGGGTGGCTTTTTCATACAAGGCCTTCACTCAGACAGTTGGCAAGGCAAAAGGAAGAAACCCTTTGTGGGCTACCTGTGCTGGAACTCTGGGTTTTCTCTGCCAGATGAAGCAAATAAACTGCCGAATACACGCTGCCACTCAGGCCGCAGTGCAGTAATCCTGGCCAGATCTCACTCATCTGCTCTCCTGTATATGAGGACTTGCATTTCCCCTGCCAGTTATCTTCAGTGTTTATGCCACTCTGTGTGTTTTGTTGTTGTTCAGAGAGGGGCGTCTCTTATGAAAGCCTCCTAACCCCTTCTCAATAGGAGTAGAGAAATTATTGTGGGAGGAGCAGTTAACTACTGAGGTAATGTGCCAGTCTACAGGGACGGTCGGGAGCTGTACATGGTCCGAGTGTTTGTGGAGGGGCTGAGTGCTGAGTCAGTGGTCCTGTGGCCTGGGAGCACCAGACCCCTCCGCCCACAGTCCTGGTAGCGAGGGCAGAAAGCACAAAGGTCCTTTATGAGCCGACAGGAGTGTCTGGAATATCCCTGCCCTGGCTCCTGCTGCTTCTCTCTCCGCCCAGCCAGCCGGCAGAACTTGCCTTTTCTTGCTTCAGAGAGCTGCTGCTGAGGGGTGGGAATGACTCAGTTTTTGGCAGCCTGAAGGCTGCTCTGAGCACTGCACTTCCCTTTTGTTCAGCCTGAGGTGGGGAGGCTGGCTGGGCGGATAAACCTCCAGCTGGAGAACACTCTGACCTTCCCTTTGGCTCACCTCCACCACCCAGGGGGCAGCTGGCTGCAGAGCTGTACCCAGTTCAGGGGCTCTGTCCTCTAGTTCTCTTCAGCTCTGGGCTCCATCTCCTGGGCTCTATCAGGAGTGGGATTCCCATCCTTGGTCTGATTTTTTAATTTTTAGAAAGTGCTGCAGGACTCAACTCTCTAAGTATAAAGCTTGGCATGCAGCAGCCCTGTAATTGCAATGGTGGAGAGAGTGGCATTTGGAGCTAAGCAACTTCTCTGACCTTGTACAAGTTAACGTCTGGCCTTTTGGTTTCTTCAACTGGGAAAATGGGAATAGTTGACTGTGTTTGTAATGTCAAGTGTGTAACACAATGCTTGACACCTCGTTGCTGTTGCTGGCCCTGTCCCCAACCCAGTGGGCGGTGTATGCTGCTCAGGCCAGGCGACCTCTCACCCCACCTGTGACCTGCATGTATCAGATACCTGTGCGCACTTACCAACTGAGCCCTGTGCTGCGCCCTTGTAATTCCTCCTGGAAATGGAAATACCCAGTGTTCACCTCAACTCCAGTGTCAAAGCCCTTTGATGTTGTGACTTGATATTTTTGGCAGGCCGTGAGCTCATGATTTCTCCACCGCCTTACATTTTGTATTAAGGGTCTAGAAGTAGAGATGGGGGTTCTGGTGAGGACTGGGGCTGGCACTGCAGTGTGCGTGATGTCTGTGAGGAGGTCAGGGATGGTGAGGCCCTGCAGATGCTCGACTGGACATGCCCTGTTCTCTCAGGTTCTGGCGTTGGGTGGTGTGACTGATGGGACAGCAGGGACTGGTAAGGAACTGAGTTTTAAGTAGTCACCTAAAGCGCTGTTTTGCACTGATTGCTACCTAAAGGGTGAAAGCAACATTTCTAATTGCAAAAGACTGATGGTCTTTTGTTTTCTAGCATCCAATTTTGGCAACTACTCATGAGATTGATTTTTAGCAAATTCATATATACCAGAAAGAAGAACCAATAGTTGGCAAACTGTAAAGCAAGTAAAATTGAATCTAGGCTGTTGAGGCTGGTTTGGGGAACATGTACACTCAACGGTGGAAATTATTTCAGTCCTTCAGAATTAAGTAGATGAGCCAGTGATGATTCTGGAGGATAATATAGCTGGTTCCCAGGGCACCGGAGGAGGGCGTGGGTCTTTAAACTCTGTCTCTCTCTCTGGCCTGAATAACACCAGGTAAAAAGATGCTTCCCGGGCTTTACTTTTACTTCTGTAATGTTTCCCCGTCTGTCCTCAGCCGTCCTGAGAACCACGTGTGGCAGGGTGTTTGGTTCAATAAGACAGTAGCTCCCTTTGCAGTGCCTGCTCTGAGTTATTGCCAGCAAAACCCCACTGGGGTGGGGTTGTTGCTCTGAGTTTGTAGGAGAGGAGACAGGCACAGAACTGCCCCTGCCCCCCTTTTCAGCAGCACCCCAGGAACCATGGATTTGAGGCTCGTGACTTAGGGAGGGTGATTGTTTTTTCTTTGACAAGTATAAGTTGAAATGATTCCTGGGGTTGAGATCAGATAATGTAGGAAACTAACTGGGTTTTATGAAGTGTAACATGCTGTGTTTGTGACTTCATTTAAAGTTTTCTGTCTTGGATCCAAAGCAACAGCCTGTCCCAGAGTAAGTCATGTGCAGTAAGGACTGACCAGGCCAGCCTTGTCAAGTCTGGAAAGGCTAGTGTGAACTGGAGTGAGGAAGATTTCTGTCAGCAGAATACTCCACTGGCCCCCCATAACCCCCCCAAAAGGCTTGTAGGGGAGCTACCCCTATCCTACCAGGGATTTGACAGTTGTAGTTCTTCTAGCCATGCAAGAATCTGCTGGGGCAGCCCCACAGACAGACTCTGGAGGTCCCTGAGGACAGATTAGAAATAGTGGCAGCTAAACTTAGCTCCCTGGATAAGCTGCCTGTAGAAGGAAGTGCAGATGTATTTGGAGGGAGAGGGTGGGAAGACTTAAAGGGACAGTGACGGGTTTTAGGGGACTGTTGGGTGGTATACTGGGAACGTGACCTGTACCTGAATGGGCCTTCACCCAGGAGAGTCCCTTACTGCCACTATGTCTTAGGCACATCTTTGGAATAAAGAATAAGCTGCCCAGAAGTAACGGGGACCACAGTGTTGACTCAATGACAGAAGGGTACTTTTGGGTCTGGAGTGCTTCCCATCGTGTACGGGGAAGACAGTGGACCGATGACAGAGACTTGCTGGGGGTGCCCTACTCACTGGCAAGCCGAGAAAGCATTTGGATCGGCTCGGGGGTATAAAGAAAAGGAGGTGTTTGCACTTTACAAAAGGCAGAGCTATTTAGTATAAGTTGTATAGTATGATTTGGTTAAAAGTGATCACTGTCCTACTTAGAAATCCTGACTGTTTCACAATTTACCGTCTTTTAGTCATCTCAACATTTTCTACTCCTTCCCTGAGGCGAAGACGTGCATAATAGAAAAGGCATAGCCAACCTCTGTTAGAAGACACTTGTACCTGACCACGCAGCGTTCTTTTCAGCCATGATCCCAGTTTTCATATTGCTAATGGCTCTTCCTTTTTGCTTTTAGTTTTTGACCTTAAAGTACCAGGTGTATTTCTAATTTTTGATACATTTAAATTTGAGTATTCATGTCATTTTAACGTGTTTGTAGTCATGTAACAAAGCCATGTTTACCTCCAGTCCAAGCAAATCCTGTTGCAGGAGGGCTTTTTTTCAAACGGCACCCAGCAGTCCTGGAGGAAGTGACATGCTCTTAGGGATTATTTGTTACTGCCCTGTACTATGTGTATCTTTCTTACTCTTTTTTTAAAATTGTAAAGTATTTTCTTAATTCTAATATCCTGTATAGCTACAAAAAAGATCTGAAAACACGTGCTCAGTTTTTTAAAAAAATAAGCCAATTAAAAAATAAACCAGGGCCTTCCCTGGTGGTGCAAGGGGTTAAGTCTCAGAACTATGCAGCTGTCCAGAGCCACTGCAGCATGAGTTCGATCCCCAGCCAGGGAGCTTCCCACATGGTGCAGCAGACCTCTCCTGATCCGCCTGTTCTGCTCCCCACTCTGTCTCTGGTGAATCCTCTCACCCACTCCGCACACACACCTCTGGCCTGGACCCCAGCTCTTGTATGCATAAATAAATAAATTTTTAAAAAAAAATAAACCAAACACAACACTGACACCCAGATTCAAAACATCACAGTGACTTAAAACCCCCCAGGCACCCTGCCACTGTTAAAGTGCAGCCGCTCTTGTGATTTTCAGCTCTTCCTTCCTTTTCGTAGGATGTTTGCCACCTATGTGTACCCAAACAATACTGAGCAACAGGGTCCTTAACCACTTTGTCTCAGTTTTATTGTTATTAGGGGAATGGTAACTCTCACCTAAGTATAACCACGAGGGCTCATGGAGCCAGTGTACGTGTGGTGCTGAGAGCAGTGCTCGCTCCCAAGCACTAGATCTGTACCAGCTGTTGTAGTAACTCTCATTATGCTCTCATTAGCCTTTCTAAAACCTCATGTGTAAAGAATCATGTAACTATTTTACCATAACTTTTTTCTTTAGTTCAACCTTATCACATGAAAATGCTGCATTTTATTTACCCAATAAACTCGAGGGAGATCTTGGGTTGTTTCCAGCTAACTTTGATGACCCTGCTGCTGGGAGCTTTCTAGTACCCCTGCCCTGGAGTTCTCAGACCATGGATCTCAGAGTGTGGTCTGGGTTCCTGAAACCCTTATCAAGCACTCCAATAGGTCAAAACTACTTTACGGTAATACTGAAACATTATTTACCTTTCACACCCTCAATCACTTTCAATGTACTGAGGAGTTTTCCAGGGGCCACATGACATGGTGATGTTATCACTCTGGTGGCTAACTAGAGATATGCTTGTATATGCTTATAAATGTATATTCTCTGTTTTAATTTCTAATACAGTAAATATTGATAGTTTTGGAGATGTTGTGTTTGGGATTTTTTTCCCCTTTGTTTTTATTTGCATAAGTTAGTGAAAATATAGGGACTTTCCATAAAGAGCCAAAAGAGACCAGATTCTGACTCACCCCATTTGAGTTGATGACTAATGCCTAAGGAAGAGATTTTTTTCATTCATGTGTTAGTTTTTTAGTGCTTCTATTTTATGTTAATCAGGCAGCACTATTGGTAAGAAAGGGGAGGAATATTCCTCCTCTTATTATTGCCATTCTGATGTGGGGGTAGGCTTTTTAGATAGGTCCTAGACAGCAAATGGAAGTCAGGAATTCGTGAGGTTATGAAAGGAAATAGTGTTTACTGTTAGAGTCAACTTTGAGAAAACTGTTAGACTTATCCAGCAAGCATTCCGTTCCCACTTAGTACAAGACTTTGGTGGGACTAAAGATATTATGAAGATGTTTTGTTTTATGGTTCTTGGGGCTTTTTCCCCTAAAAATTTCTTAGTTCTGTTGCAGGGTAACACATTATTACAAGGACATGTGGTGACATAACCAGGAGGTTCTGTGCTGCAGTGAATCTGGTACCCCGAGTGTGTTGGGCCCTGTCTTGAGGTCGCACCAGGTTGAGATCCAGTTCTCCCAACACAAAATATCTCTCTAGCCCAAGATCACAAGGATTTTTTGCCTACTTTTTTAAGTCTGTAGTTTGTTTTTTACATTTGGGCCTGTGATCATTGTGAGTTAATTTTTGTGGTGTGGATAAGGGTCTATGGTTTTTTATTTTTGTCATGCAGATCACCAGTTTTTCTAGCACCATTTGTTGAAAAGTTTCCTTTCCCCAACTGACTTGCCTTGACAACTTTTTCAAAAGTCAATTTTCCACCCTGCGTGAATCAATTTATAGACACTCATTTCTGTTCAGTTGATCTGAATGCCTTTTCTTTTACCAATACCAAGCTTTTACTCTTCATGTTATAGCAAATCTTGAAATCAGGCATTGTAAAAACATTTTTCTTTCATAGAGTTGCTTAAATTATTCTACCTCATTTTTTAAAATATATTTTTAAAGTGAGCTTGAGTTTCTACCCCCAAAAAAATGCATGCTGGGATTTTGATTGCGTCTATATGTCAGTGTGGAGAAAATTGACATCTTAATGTTGAGTCTTTCAATCTTTACGAACATGGCATATCTCTCCAATTACTTAAGTTTTGAATTTTTTGTACGTTTTAGTCTCCAGTGAAGAGATTTTTCACCTAACTTTTTTCCTATTTTAGCTAGTACAATAAGGCAAGAAGTATAAGAAAGAAAATATAAAGCACACAGATCAGAGAAGTTCCTGGGGGCATAAAAATCCCAAGTCTCAGAACTAGTAAGTCGGTGCAGCTATAGGACACAAGATCAATATTTAAAAATATTTTTTATTTCTACATATTAGCAATAAACACTTGGAAACAGTAAAAATGCAATAAGAGCATTAACAGGGCCTCCCCGGTGGCGCAGCGGTTAAGCGCTGCGCTGTGGAGCTGTCGGCAGCGGCGACGCGAGTTCGACGCCCAGCCTGGGAGAATCCCACATGGTGCTGCAGACCTCTCCTGCCTTGCCCGCTGCTCCCCTCAGCAGTGTATTTCTGATCTGCCTGTTCTGCTACCCGCTCTGTCTCTGGTGAACCCTCTCGCCGCCCCACACCTCTGGCCTGTACCCCAGCTTGTATGTATAAATAAAAAATAAATCTTTAAAAAAAAAAAAAAGAGCATTAACAAATGCTCAAAGAAGGAGGAAATACTTTAACTTAGCAAGACACATATAGGAATATAGGAATATATGATAAAAATTACAAGACATTTATTAAAGAGATCAGAGAAAATCTAAACAAATGGACAGATGTTGTGTCCATGAATTAGGAGACTCAACATAGTAAAGATAATAGTTCTCCAAATTTACATACAGGTTTTATCATGGTGTTTGTTAACTGTGATCTGTACTGTAATGGGGGAAATTTTGTGTGTGTGTCCCCTTAAACAAAATGCTTTCTTTTGAATCTTCCAGAGGTCTTCATTTTAAAATGGAAAGGTTGATTCCTCACAAAAGGAAACTTACCATTGGTTTTGTCCTTTGGGCCTGATTAATACAAGAAAGGAAAGAAAAATCTGTAGTTAGCTGCTCCTGGAGTTCTGCCTTTTTTTTTTTTTTTTTTTTTTTTTTTTTTTTTTTTTTTTTTTTTTTTTTTTGGAAGTCTTAAGTTCAAGCTACGCTCCTGTACCTTTCTGATGGCCCTTCCTCCATCAGTGTTTAGAACGTCAGCCTCCCACACATGTGGCCTTATACTGTACACGTATGAAAATGTCAAGCCTGACACGAACTTGCCGAGAGTAATTCTCCCGCTGATCCTTAATGTAAGGTAACCTGTGGCACCTAGCACTGTCCCTCCAAGTGAGTTCAAAGTGAAATCTCCCTCCAAGAAAGATATATCCTTTGTATACATGTATTATAATTATTATGTGGTATAATTCTACTTTTTCAAGGAAACTTTTGCATGCCTTTTAAGGGAATCAGCTCACTTACTACTTTTTCTAGCTAACTCCATTTAGTAACATTTTAATGCCCTCTAAACTCTTATGTGAGTATGACGCCATCTGATAGTTCCACACTTCCTAAAACAGGACCTTGGATGATTCTAAAGGTGTCCTGCCAGTTGTTGCACGTATGTATCAACATTCACATGATAAAACGAAGAAAGACTAGTCATTTCAGCACAGAAATCCCAGTTCAAGATTGTCTTTGCTCTGTACCAAAAATCTGGTTGTATAAACATGTGAAGGAATGATGGAATGTTAGGCCTACTTTCAGTAATGGAAAATGTTTTGTCATAGGCCTCTTCTTTAATGCTTTGCTGTCTTTAAAGATTGTTTCAAGTACATTGGGCCTGCTTTCCCGGAAGCAAAACTGACATAGGGACTTAATCTGAAGTTCTAGCCCCTGTCCCATCCCTCCCCGGTGGCCTGCAACAGGCCAGTCCCCATGTGTGGAAAGGAAGAACTGGACTGGTGAGAGAGGGCATCCAGATCAGGTAGGAGTGTTCTGAAAAACACAGTCTGAATTTGAGTGTTGGGATTGAAGCTAGAGAAACTGCATTTTTAGTTTTTTTAATGTGTCTTTAATTTTTAAAAATGTACGTGCACTCTGAGTCCTTTTATTTTCCCCTCCCATTTTTTGCAGAGGCAAGAATGATACTCACATGACCAGCAGGTGACAAACATTGCCAGGTCAGGTACCCTCATAAGACTGAATGCTGACTATTTCTCCTTTATGACAGGGTGAATCGGTGAAGTACTTCCTGGATAACTTGGACCGGATCGGCCAACTGGTGAGTCAAGCCCCCACCCGAGAGGCCGAGGTCAGGATTAGAAGCACTGTGTGAGACCAGCGCAGTCCAAGCAGTAAGACTCTCCCTGCGCTCTGAGCGGACCTGTCGTGGCCCCTGACCTTGAGTAGTGTCACGACATCATGCGTCCCCTCAGGTCTACACACTATCAGGGTGGAGGGGAAAATACATGCGGGTGGTGAGGATGTCCTCACTCAGATGGAGGAAATTCTCAAGTTCTTATTTGCTTATAAGCCTTTCGTTACCGCTAAACTAAGATGTAGTGTTTCTGTAAGATTTCCTTTGCCTGCATTACCATAAAGGAGTCCCTTAAACCAGAATTTCCTTGAACCTTTTACTGTGGGAAACTCAGACATCCAGAAAAATAGATAATATAATGAAACCCCAGTTCCCACAATTATCATGCATGCTCAACCTGTTTTCACTGGCTCCACCCCACCCCCAGGAGCAAATCCTTCATCCTGTCATTTCATCAATAAAAGACTCCAAAAATCGTAACTGCACTACCGTTATTGCTCCTCAAAAATTAGCCGTGATTCCTTAATGCCGACTTCTATGCTGCCAGTTCTGAGATTTTCCCACTTGTCACAATTTTTTCTTGTTCTCTATTTTAGCAGTTTTACTCAACGGTCATGGTAAGACCTGTACGTTAACAATTGGTACTTAAATGTCTTAAAATCTATAGATTTCTCCCTCTTTTTCTTTTTCTTTCAATTTATTTGTTGGAGTAGTTAGATCATTTCTCTATGTTATTTCTCAGGTCTGGATTTTGCTGTTCTGTCCTGAAGTATTAATGAGTTGTTTCTCCATCCCCTGCATATCCTGTGCGTTGATAGTCAGATCTGGAGACCCTGTCCCCCCCGTTCAGTTTTGACAAGACTGCTGCCGAGCGCTTGCGTGCCATGATCACGGGAGCCTTTGAATGGGGCAGAGTCAGTGGTTTGAGAGTTTACTGCAGTTGCCTGTGTGTGACTCAGGACTAAGAGTTTTCGGAGAACAATATATTAAATATGTTATAGACTGAGTTCGGCCAGCATCGCAATATCTGTGTTAGGTTGGTTTGTGGTAAGGCTTTGAGTATGTATATTTGGGAAGTTAGAAAAATTGAAAGATTATTATGGTCCAGATACAAAAAAAAAAGGTCATTTTCCTCTGGAGTAGAAGAGGGATGAGAGTTTAGATTGAACCCCCAACTAACACTGAGGATTCTGAGGTAACTCTTCCTCAAAGAGATGCGTCTATGTTCATTTTGAAATGAGCTGTTGTCTACTCCATGGTAAACACATAAATGTATACATGGTAGTTGCTTTTGGCGTTTGGCTCAACTTCTCACAAAAGGCAGTGTGACTCTTTCCTTCCACCCTATCTTTTTGTCTTTATTTTCTCCTGTTCTTTCTCTCCTAAATTTCTCCCTTGTCCTATATTTTTACAGAATTACTTTCCTAGTAAACAAGACATCCTACTGGCAAGGAAAGCCACCAAGGGAATTGTGGAACATGACTTCGTTATTAAAAAGATCCCTTTTAAGATGGTGGATGTGGGTGGCCAGCGGTCTCAGCGCCAGAAGTGGTTCCAGTGCTTTGATGGAATCACCTCGATCCTATTCATGGTCTCCTCCAGCGAGTATGACCAGGTCCTCATGGAGGACAGACGTACCAACCGGCTGGTGGAGTCCATGAACATCTTTGAAACGATAGTTAACAACAAGCTCTTCTTCAATGTCTCCATCATTCTGTTCCTCAACAAGATGGACCTCCTGGTGGAGAAGGTGAAGACTGTCAGCATCAAGAAGCACTTCCCGGATTTCAAGGGTGACCCTCACAGGCTGGAGGACGTTCAGCGATACTTGGTCCAATGTTTTGACCGGAAGAGGCGGAACCGCAGCAAGCCTCTCTTCCACCACTTCACCACCGCCATAGACACGGAGAACATCCGCTTTGTGTTCCATGCTGTGAAGGACACCATCCTGCAGGAGAATCTGAAAGATATCATGTTGCAGTGAAAGAGGCTGCCCCTCACTATTGTCGTCCTTACACGGCCCACAAGGCCATTGGTCAGCTATCCCTGGCAAGTCCTTGCCACCTGGTCTTGTGGGGGGTTTCTCGGATCCGTGCCATCCCAAACCTGGCTCGGGAATGCTGTCAAGCCAGCCACACCGAAGCGCTCCAGGCAAAAGGACAAGGAAACTTTGAAGTTAGCTACTGAATCCTGGGGACTAGTGAAACTACTGAAAATCCAAGTGATCGCTCTGGTATTAACTTATAATACCTAATAACACAGCTTTCTTTCTTTTTACAGAAACTTTATTCTTTTCCTGACACCATTTAATCAAGGATTGTGTGTGTGTGCACGCGCACGCTGTCTGTAATGACAAAAAACAACCGGCCTTGCAGATGGCTTTTCTCTCTAACTTGCAAGTCTTCAGTGAGACAGACTAACCTGAGAACTTTGATCGTAGTTTGTAGGAGATGAAATGCAGGCTGATGCTACTGAACTCGGTGCCGAGCCCGGCCTGAGCCTCAGCCTGGGGTCTCAGTGCCACCTCCCAAAGTGAACGCGTTGCCTTTTAAAACTCTTGTGCCAATTTCCCGAGAGACCCTAGCCCAGGCATTTTAGATTAAGCGAGGACCCCAGCTTTAGCGGGTGGGATTGTGAGCTCCAAGGGTGTGGACCTGCCTTAATGCTCCCACGATGTGCGCCGTCTTCCTGCCTTGTCAGATTGCTCAGCAGCACAACCCAGAATGGGAATGTGGGAAGGGCACTGACAGTGAATGTTCCTCTACTATATGCACACAGTGGGGGTGTCCATGCCACACCCGCCGTGCCCCCACCCGTGGCAGACACATAAGCCAACTGGCCTTGCAGGTGACCTTCCTGTCTTACAAGTCCTCTTCTGATGCCCACAGGTGGCTGCATTAGTGTTTCCTTATTTTGGAAATAGCAGCGCTCTTCCTTTTCCTCTCAGGGGCTTCTGAAAGCTGGCAAGATTACTGGCAGAGCTTTAGTTAATGCCACAGCTGCTTGGTGAGTCCTAACAGCTGACCTTTCAGCAAGCTCGCAGACCGAAGAAATCTCATTTTCTCCAAACTGCCACTACACCTAATGCCTTTGGACAGCTGGTCCCTGTCTTCCGTCCTCCCTTCAATATGGATTCCTGTCATATTCTCTTGCCTCTGTTGTGCACACGTAACAAGTGAACACTAGCAGACATGGCCCTCGTGGTGGGGAGGCTGCGGAAGGCCGTGATGCTGTGTGTATGGTCCATGTACACTCAGTCATCTTGTCCAGTACCTGCCAGATGTCTTTCCTTGTGTTTAAAAATGTATTGCATTCCAAACTGCCCTCATTATGTATTCCTGCACTAAAAAAAAAAAGTCTATCCGCTGTGTTTAAGACTTTTTCTAACATTTAAAAAGAAACAAAACCTCCCTCGGTAGCTGGCACCAGAATGTTACTGTGGGTTAACAGCACATCCAAGGGCCCTCTCCTCAGGCCACGCTGTCCCCCATCTCTCAGCTCACTTTTAGCAAGCCGGCTTAGCATGGATCTTGTGGCAGAGACCCGGAAGAAAAGGAGGGAAGCCCTGCTTTGAGTCATCCTTATTATCACAGTGTGTTTAATGAGGAGACAGCATGAAATTCTTTTTCTCTTTTGGTGCTCAAGACTTGTGTCATGTTTGCTGGAAAGAAGTTGGTGTTTTTGTTCTGCTTCCTGTCGCTCTTCATAAACTGAAAGGACATGACCCAGGACTGGTGCATGACCACTGTTTAAAGGAGAAGGAACACTCTTGATGGGCTCCCTCAGGGCGGCCTCAGGTCACATCTTCATTCCGTGCCTGAAACAGCCTGGCCCCAGACAGGGGCCTCTCTTCTCCTGGTTAGTTTTCTCTCTTAGAAGTTTGTGAGGATTTAAGGCTGATCCTCACCAACTGGGGGATCTTCAGTGTTCTGGAGGGGATTCCCACCATTGCGGTTGACATAACCAGTGAGGTTGTTTGAACTGCCTTCCTGATGTGTTTGGAGGAAGCCTCTTCAGTGAGTGCTTTTTCCCCTTTAAACTGTCTGATTTACTCGCTATCCAAACCGGAAGTACATGTGTAGAGAGAGCCTGACTGTTGACTGACCGGGCAGGGGGCAGGGGGCCTCTGACACGCAGCCTCTGACCCCGCTCCCTTCCTGGGCCTGGGCCTCCTGCTCAGCAGACCAGACAAAATGGCGTCTTTAAAGGTGCTGGGCTCCAAATTCTATGGCCCTTGCCTCAGAGAAGATGCCTGTTTGCAAGGCTAAACTAAAACAATTCACAACTTTTCTACACAGAGATTGTAGTCATTATCTCCAAAACTTTAGGCTTTTGTATTTTTATTTTAATTTCACTGTTATCCTTGATTGTTGTCTTTGTTATCAACATGCCAGAGAAGCAGGTCTGAGCTATCAATATTATTGCAAAAATGTAACAATAAACTTCCTCTATACATATTTTCCTCATAGTTATACTGTTTACACATGAGAACACATGTAGGTTTTTAACTGAAATTTTTTTTAACTCTTCTCCTTGTAGAGAAATTGTTTCAAAGATTTCAAGGTATAGCTTTGTAATTTATAGTGATCTCTAGAATTCTTTTCTTGTAATTTTTTTTTAACTTCTTTTTACTCCAAGATCAAAAAATAATCTTGAGACAAGATGACTGACTAACTCGGGGATCTTGGGAATCTCAAATTTGGTATTAAAGATAAAGGCACCATGAGGAAGGCAGCGGAGAACTGCTCATGGTTTACCTTTTGTGCATGCAGCAGCCTTGGCCGGGAGGGTCTGATTTGATGGCTTGACTGCCTCAGTCTCTAATGTTCGTTAAAGTAAACTCCTAGTTTTTCTTTGCTTACTGTAAATATCACTCAGCATTCAAAACATTAAGTTTTTTGTCCCAAAAATTCAGAGCAGATAACTAATCTTAATTTTACCTGAAGGTTCATGATTTGTTAATCACAGGTTTTTATTTCCACCTGCTACACAGAGCCTGACACAAGAGAGCTGTCATAAATAACTGTTTTGAATGAAAGTCTCTGGAACACAACTTCAAATCAGGTAATAGAGGCCTACACATGCAAAGACACGCATGTGTGTGGGAGGGACTAGAAAAGGCCCAAGGAGGAGGACCCACTGACTGAGATTTGACATGTTCAGAGGTCCAGAAGAAAACCCAAGGGAACAGTGGGGTGGAAGATTCTGTCAGCACAAACCTAGGGGTTATTGTCCCAGTCACAAAATGGAGAAACCAGTGTGAAGGTTTCCAGGTATTGGCACGGTCTGGCACACTCAGGATTCTTTCCTGCAAAGAGAAGTGTGTGCATTGTCCAGGGGCCGTGACCTGGTAGCGCACTGTGGTGTATGCTGTGGTGTGCGGCTGAAATAACTGCCATGGGAAAGTCACAAATCCCTCCAGAAATTGCCAGCATGGCACGTCACACGCCTCATCATCCATGGCAGTGGGCTAAGCATTTTGTCCAGTTTCTCCATTTAGAAAAATTGAACCAAATGGTGATTCGCAGCCCTGGCCCAATTAACTGGGTCCCTGAGGAGCTTTGGAAAGGCCTCGGGCTGAGCCGCCCAAGCCCCGGCCCCAGCCCAGCAGCGTCCAGTACCTGGATGCCAGCTGCTCAGGTGGTCGCATTCTGCAGCCGGTGGAGAGCCACTGAGCAGACCGTGCCTTCCGGTCTGTGAAGCTTTCCAGCTCGATGGCCACCTAGTCTTCCCCTCGCTGACAGGGACCTGCCTCAAGAAGACACAGCAGAGGGGTGGTAATCTGAGTGACATCGTCTCACTTGGTCTCTCGAGACGGGCAAGCAGTCCCTTCAGCTCTTTTGGTGCCTCTTTCTCTATCATGTTCATCAGATGTGCTCAGCGAACTCATGCTAGAATGATTCCTGGCAATGTGGGCGGCCTTGCTGAGGAACACGACTAAGTTAAGACTTACCTCATGTGCACAGCAGTCCAGGGATAGCTGCTTCTTGCACGTGGGATTCTGGGCCCTGACTGACACTGAGGCCCAGCCCTGGTGGGTTGGAAGCGCATCTGTAGCCAGGAGGGCTGAGAGCTCAGCTCCCACGGATGGGAGAGTTTTACCAACTCCTTTTGTGAGCAGTGTGTTGGGCCCTAAAGAGAAAGGTGTGGCATCCCTCAAAGAAGAGGGGCTTCCTTAGCTCAGTCAGAGGTCCAGATGCTGACATGTGCTGTGTGAATGGCTCTCTGGGCACAGGACAGGCAGGATGGCGCTGTGTTTGGAGGCGGTAGGACCAGATCCTGGGCAGGGTCACGGGCCTATTTCGGAGCCTGTCCCTGCCTTCTGAGTGGCTGAGGGAGGACTTGAGCTACTGGAGGCTGCTTTTGTGCATCTCCCTTTTGCAACTGGGTCTCTTCCCCTCAGAATTCGCTAGAACTGGAAGGCTGGTTGTTTCTTAGTATTCAGGATGGTATTTTGAAATGGGTGGGTTTAACTTCCATGCTGCTGTTGGTATCTCTTCAGGTGAAAACTTACTTCAAAGCACAAACACAAAGCACAAATGGTTACTAACTGCCAAAGCACCCCCCTGCCCCTGTTCTTACCTGGGTTTACACCCAGGTGACCCTGGCAGTGAACTGCCCGCCTGAGGTGATTCTGCTTATCTTGACAATAGGGGCCCCTCAGTGCCAAGACTGGAGACCCCAGGGCTCAGAGGTTGGCCTTGCAGTCTATTGGTTTTGCCTCATCTATGTCTTGCTTAGCCGGCCCCCGGGAAAGCTGAGCTCTCCCAAGGCTATAAGTCCCAGACCATGGGAAACAGGTGGGCCCTCAGATTTCTGGGCAGGAAGGGTAATCCTAGGAATTGGTATCCATGTGTAGCACAGCTAGGAAATGGGGTGACCTCAGAGTAAAGCATGGAATTCCTGCCCGGAAGGACACTACACATGAGACAGCAGGGCTCTCTCCTAGCTGCGCAGGCCACAGTGTGGCTGAGAACACAATTGCTCTGATGTCCCACCTGTGGCAGCTTGTCCCTCTTCACACCTTTTATCAGTATTCGGAAAAAACATCTTAAAATGTCATTGTGGGGGAGACCCCTAAGACTGCCTCTGACTGGTAATAAATGTGATTGCTGCTCGCTTCACAGAAGGGGAAGCCTGGCTTGACCTGAAAAGTAGGTTCTGTTTTTGAGCGGGTTGCAGAAGGTAGGGTTTTTTCCTTCAGGTGGTTCTACATGTGTGTAACGTGATCCACATGAAATGCTAGCGCCGTGCTTTGGGGTTCTTGAATTAGCCTCCTACCAGGCCAGCTGATAGCAGAGGGGCAGTGTGGAAAGGCACCAGCTGTGAGAGACTGGGGAAGGGCTTCCCTTTTCTGCCCCGTCCTGTTCCTGGAAAATAAAGGGCTGTTGTTCAGACCTGCCGATTTGGCGCCTTTCTGTGAACACTGAATTCACTTTATTTTGTATTTTGTAAAGTTGATGTATCACAGTCAGATGGACATAATCCCAGCTATTCACAGTCAAGGTGGAGTTTCCTGTGGAACTGCGTGTCCCCAACAGGGGGCCAGGCCTGCTCTGGGGTGTCCTGCTCCTGTCCCCCGAGTTGGCTCGGACATCACATGTCCTTTGGTAGGAGGGGCTGGAAGTCCAGATGAGGGGTAGCTAAGAACTTGACCCTCTCTGAGTAGGGCATAAACAACCCCCATTCTGGTGCTTTCTGGAACTGATTGGGGTTGCCTGCCGTGGAAAGGGAGATTGAAAACGGGTGCTGGGAAGACCTCTGTTGTGATAGGTAGACAGGGCCAGAGGCTGGTCTGCACTGCCCCGACTGTTCGGGAACGCTGCAGGTGGCATGTGGGCCTGCATCGTGGGGCCTGTTCCTCCACGCGATGACTAGCTCCTGGGCAGCCTCCCACAGCCTGGAGGTGACGTGAGATCTCCCTCCGCCACCAGCTCTCACTCTGCCGGCCTCAGAAAAGGTCAGCACCAACTGCCGTTAGAGCTCACGCACCTAAGTGACTTTGGAACTCAACCTGCAAAAATTGAAGCAGACTTGATCTGCAGCTCAGGCTCACGGAGTCTGCCTCTGTGGCTCTCTGCTCCCCCATGCTGTCTGCATGAGCCTGAGCCTCTTCTCCAGAGGCCCTGCACACAGGTGGACAGCCGTGGCGGCGGGCGATAGAGGGAGGCGTCTGCGGGAGGAGCCCGTGCAGCCTCGGGAAACCTTGGCCAGTTTCTTCATCACGCTTTCCTGTTAGGGCTTTACCTGTTAGAGTCTTCAGCAAACCTGGTTATGAAGAAATTTAAAACAGACCTCTGTTGAGTCTGCCCATCTCCAGAATCTTAAGCGCCTTTATGCAAACTGATCTAAAACATTCCAAACGGCCTTTCAAGCCAGCCAGCACTGGCGAGCGTGTTACTGTCTGTGGGCAGAAGTGCAGCCAGGAAGTCCAGTGTTAATGCGCTTGCCCTCTGCCCACACCCACTCTGCTTAGTTCACCTGATAGCACGCTGGTGCGCAGTGCGCAACCCAGGGTGCTGCCCCTCGGGCAGAGCCAAGGAAGAGAGAGGTGGCACTTCAGCCTTCGCATTCACTGCAGAAGCCCAGCTCTGACCCCTCCCGGGGTCTTTACACATAGAAAGGAAACTCTAAGCGTAAACGCGTTGGCTCCATCACGGGGCTCCATCACGGGCCCTCCCCGGGAAGTGTCGCCCGGGCCCCAGACCCACCTGCAGTGAGCTCGGCTGCCAGAAGTCTCCTCTGTAGCGAATACTGTGTACGGGGTAGAACATATGTTACAAAGTGTAAAAATGTATTTTATAGCTACTGTGGTTAGTCTAACATGGTTTTGTACATATGATTTTTATAACTCTATTAAAATTTGCCTTAAATTACTTTGTCTTCCTGGTGTGTTTCATCCTGGCAGAACGGGCGCTGGCGCCCCGCGGCAGCAGCACTGGGGTCTGTGACCTGCACGTGTCATGTCTCACCTAGGGGCTTCCTCCTTTTCAGCAGGCGCCTTTCCAGAAGCAGGAGTCTCCTTCGGGTGCCGCTGTGCGTGCAGTACGCATGTCACGTGCCAGGGCCTGGAGCAGAAGAGGAAGGTCAGTGGGGACTGCCACCCGGATCTCCTCAACTTCCTGGATCCTGTCCCCATTGTCTCACCACCCCCCTGGTGCTGGTTTCCTGGGCTGGGAGTTCACGCTTTCTCCAGTGTTTATTCAGTACTGGTCTGTCATTGTGCAGCTTGATAACCGCAATACCCAGGCACGGGAGATGTGTGGGAAAGCAGCTGTGGCGACCTGGAGCGCCCGTGTGGGAAATGCTTAGGTGATATTAGAATCCATAGAAACGATTCCCTCCCCCTCCACAGAAAAAGACGTACCCATTTCTTTTTATCACATCGTAAGCATCACCCTCGACCCTGCAAAGCACAGACATGGAATAAGCACAGCCAGTTTGATAAAAGTTTTTAAAAACCTCAGCAGAGTGACCTGAAACTGGTACAGAGGAACGCGGGGTGCCCTCCAAGCAGGAGGGGATCAGAGAAGTCAGACGGTGAGTTTGCTTGTTTTCAGCTCGATTCTGGAACGCTGTCCTCTTCCCTGAAGGCTTTCTGCTCATTCAGTTTATAGTATTTATTAGTTTTGAGAATGAAAATAATACATAATAAGCATCACAGAATACTCAACTGCACAGGACTTGGTCTGCATAGCAGAGACGCAGCCATAGGAGCGATGCCAGTCGCACCATCGAGTCAAGTTGTTGAAGCCCCCCAGCTGAGACGGGTCATTGCCCGAGAGGCCTGTTGGGGGTTAAGCTTTGGGGCTGAGGCCCGGGCTCTGCATTCTAGAGCCTTTTGTAGGTTCACTCCCCCCGGAGGCCTTGGAGGCCCGGGTTGGCTCAGCGAGCGCCGTCGTCCACGGCTAAAGAGCCGCCGCCTGCTCCGAGCAAGCCCTGCTTCATCTGGCGTGTTGGGGGCGTCCAAGCTGCTGCTGTTCCCCCGCACTAAAATGGGGCCTCTCCCCAGCGAATATGCAGGGGGGCTGCCCCAAGTCACTCCCCAGGGATGGGCGTGGGAGTAGGCTGGGAAGGGGCTAGGGGGTTGGGGGGGTGGTCAAGAAGGTGCCGCCTTGTGCTCTTCCCTCCTACATCACTTCCTGTTTGTGCTGGGGGCTGCGGCCCTGCCTGTTACATGAAGTGGTTCCTAAGGAAGTTTGTCTCTGCACCCAGCACCCCACCACCACCACTGGTGCTCCTGCCTCTTCTTCCAGGAGCCTCTGCCACTCCGTCTGTCCTCTCGCCCCAGCTTCTGTGAGTCCTGTTGGACAGGATGCCAGGCCTGCAGCAGGTGCCAAGGCTCCCTCGGGAGCATCCCCAGGGCTGGCTGAGGGAGGGGCCGCTTCCATTAGAAACAGCTTCAGCCCACATCCAACATGAGAAGGTCCGTCCTGTTGGAAGGGTCAGTGCACTCCATTTGAAGTTCCACTCTCCCTTCAAGCAGGTGTCGGGAGATACTGAAAGGGAGATACTGAAAGGAAGTGGGCTCTTCTGAATAATATGAGAAGGTGATGGGCAAATTCAGGCCAGTCCCACATAGCCCCAGGCAACTTCTGCTTCTACTTGGGTCCCTTGTCTGTGGGGCAGGTGAGTGAGTGCACACCTCCACGTGCTAGGGGTGGCCTGAGAGTCGAGGTGAACCTCAGGTAGCCTCCCAGTTCTCCACTCGTCACAGGTCAAAAAGGACGTGCGTACACTCAGAATATCGGTGGAACCAGGAAGTGGCTTTTCAGCCATGCACTCGCAAAGCTGGGCAGCGTGAAGGAAGAGCCACGAGGGAAGCAGCAGTAAGGTGCCCTCTGCACTGCAGAGCTTGGGGTGCAGGGCTGTAAGTGGCAGGGGGTGCCCGTGAGGACAGGGGTCTGAGCTCAGGCGGGCCCAGCCTGGCCAAGACGTGGGGCAGCACCGTGGTGATGACAGCGCTGGGGTACAGCTGTCTGGAGCACTGGGAGCAGCTTTTGTTTCTGGTGCCTTTGTTGTAGGTCTCCTGGGGCGGGTCCTCTGGCAGCCTAGGAAGCAGGTGTCACCTCTGAGGAGTAAGTCCTCCCATCGCGAGGTCCTCACTGAGGAGGTGGAGGCAGACTGGACGGAACACGTAGTGGCCCTCAGACATTTCTTGGAAATTGCTTTTTAAAATAACCTCGGACATAAGCTTGTTTTCATTTGCCTCTTTACCCAAGAAGCCAAATTCAAAAATAGACCTCAGTTATTCTGGGTCCTCATTAATCAAGGTGCTGCTGT
Organism: Scalopus aquaticus; assembly: GCA_004024925.1. Classification (NCBI taxonomy): domain Eukaryota; kingdom Metazoa; phylum Chordata; class Mammalia; order Eulipotyphla; family Talpidae; genus Scalopus; species Scalopus aquaticus. The sequence continues at coordinate 112,665 of PVIJ01003387.1, read as the reverse complement.
GAGGCTGGAAAAGGCAGGGCCTGTTTGCTGTTTCTACCCTTTATTTACAGTTATTTTAACAGCTTTCAAAGTTGTGGATCTCTGCTATAAAGAAATGGGTTTCGTAGATGCTGCTGCAGTGTTTCATGTCCATGCCTGATGGTCTGAGGTCCATAAACGTGCTGTTCTCTGGAAACCTGTGCCTCTACTTTGGAGCTGCCCCACAGCCGTCAAGACTGAAGGGGCTCAGCTGCGCCTGCCCCACAAGGAGAGCAGGCTAGGGAGAACCTGAAGGCCTTGGGGCCTCCTCTCTGAGGGCCTCTCCCAGGCTCCAGGGAGCCCAGGGCCCTGGCCTTTGACACTCAGAGTATGCAGGCTCCAGGTGAGGTCTGAACCCCCCCAGAAAGCCTTGGTTCTCCAGTCTTCACAGGATAAAAATATTCCTGTTGGGGACTCACCCTCTTTATACAAACAAATCAGTGAAGCCCCAGCAACTCTGGGCTTTGTTTAAGTTGGCATCTTCACCCAGGAGCGCTGGCCACCCACCCAGGCTGTTGTCGGCCCTCCAGGGGGCCTTGAGCCTGAAAGTGCTGCGGTGGCCACAGCTCTTCCTGGTGACCTCAGAAACCAAGAGGAGGGCCCCAGAGAGGGGTGCCATTTAGGAATCAGCTTGTGGGCTTCCCCACCCCATGCCTTCTTTTCAACTCTCCTTGCTGCTCGGAGCTATGTAGTCTGCTTTTCTAAGAAAGACCTAGAACACAGTTCTGGCTTTAACACAGAAGAGGTCTGAACTACAGCTCCTCCACATTTTAGCCTCTGGCAAGCTACCAAGTCTTTGTCTCCACCTCCTCCACCATAAAATGGGGGGTACTAACGTCTGCCTTGCAGGGATGTTTTGAGAACCAAGCCTGAGGGATGTTAGAAATTCCCTGGCACTTAGGACTCCTTCAAAAGTGGAGTTTATTTACAGGGAAGCTCTCCCTGTCCTTTCCCAGCCTAGCTGGTGTGGAAAGCGGCTCTGCTTGGCCCACATGGACCCACCATATAACCGTGAATGTCCGGGAATGCTGTAGCATCTCCTTTGAACTTGGTGGTATCTAAATTTGGACTCGTAGCTTTAACATTCGCTGCTTGGCTAAGCCTTGGTGTGTTTATTTTTTCTTAAGCCCTTTTGGAGATTTCTCTCATCACAGAAAGGTCTGAATCAGTGTCTCCTGGGACGGCATTAACAGGCCCACATCCTCCTCCCTGACCCATGCTCTGGAAATGTAACTGTTTCCTCCTGTCCCGGCATAGGTGGGGGCGTTCAAAATGATTCTCCCCTTACCATTATGAGTTTGGGCCTCAGGGGGGAGAGAGGGGGAGAGTGAGAGACAGGAAGAGGGATGCTAGGCTACCGGAAGCTGGACTCAAGGCCTCATAGGTGGGGCGATGCTTTTCATCCCTGGACGTGTGTTTGAGCTACGTTAGAGGAGCACCTATATTTCCCATCCCCCTCCCACAGTCTAACAACCTACAGATAATGTCATGACCCCAGAGTATTTTTAGCTCCATTTGGGCCCCTCTGCCTGGGCCTGCTGAGCGGTGAAAGGGAGGTTCTCAGAAGGGGCCTTCAGCAAGCTGGAGATACGTCCTGATGAATCTCGGGGGCTTTGGACAGTAAGGACATGAAAAAGAAACCTGACTTGTACCTTTCAAAAACAAAACCCAGGGCCCCTGTTCCTCAGGATCCATTATCTACAGATGGTTCAGCTCGTCTCAGGAGCTTGAATTTTGGCAGGTCTGAGAGCCATGGCTGTGCGGGAGAAGATGGCGCCCTTTTCTCCCTCCCCTTAGCCGCGCCACGACTCTCCCAAACTGCTTTCTGCCCCATCACAGACAGAACCTGGAGCTGATATTCGATCTGAGGAAGGCATTTCTGATCTCTAGTCCTAAAGATTCTATTTTCAAACCATTTTATTTTTCCACAGCTACCTTAGAAAGCCATCTCCATTTGCAGCCAGTAGAGACCAGCAGGCAAGTCCTGTTTGTGGCTTGTCCTTGAAGGCGCTTTACAACACTCATCACAGGTGACGGCCAGAGTCACAGGTGAGGTGCTGGAATCTGGTAACCACCGTGGCGCACACATGCCCCCTGAGCACCCACCCTCGAGCTGAGACAGCTGTTCTCGCTCGTCACCTCTGTGTTATCCTTCATCATCCAGCGACCAGCCCTTTGCAGAAGACTGGCGGGAACTGGAAAACAGGTGAGACGAGGCGGCAGGTGTGACGGCTGAGCCAAGCAGTGCATGCCGACGGGCAGCTTTCTCGTACGTGTTTTCCCATCTCCCATGCTTCTCCCTGGATTCAGAGGTGGACTCTGCCCCTTTCTGAGAAACGGCGAGTCTCTATGGCAGCAGGGATGCGCTAGGACTTGGCGAGGTCAGTCTGAATGGCTCCCCACTTCCATCTGACTGTGCGCCCCCGCCTTTGGGAGCCAGCCGTCATCCTCATCCTGTGAGGCGGCTCTGGCCGCGTGGACACAGCGAGGCCAACTGAGGTGCCAGCTGAGCCCACAGGCGGACCCCCACACACACCGCATTCCATAAGCGGAGTAGACGGTCAGCTTTAAGCTGCCAGGATTTGGGTCTTTTGCCCCTCAGTAAGAAGCCAGCACCCTTTCCCCTTCTGTGGGGTGTTCCCAGCTCTTCTTCATCTTCCCTTCCCCCATCAATTACCCCTGGGTCTTCACAATGCCTCCTGGAAGCTGCTGAGCAGAATAGGGGGCGCGAAGCTTTAGCTGCAGTGTGTGCTCATCTCTCTGCATTTTCCCAGCAGAGGCCTGGCTGCGCCTGGTGCCAGCTTACACGGGAGCTTCAGCTCTTCCAGGTCAGCCCCTCCTGATTCTGTTTTGTATTTTGTAGTTTTTCTTACCAGGCCCCCAAAATTATGTAAGCTGCCCTCAAAATGTAGGCACTCCCCCTGTTCTTGCCTCTTTCCAGATGGGAAAGCAGCTTCTCCCTGCAGGCCAGCTAGGGTGTTTGATAATAGTAACAGGACGGAGCCATCATCTTGGATAGGTGCACAGGGTGGGAGAGCATGAAAGAGCTGGTGATGGGAAGTGCAATCGGCAAGCTGGAAGGACAGTGGCCATATGCACATCAGGGCTGGGTATTTTAACATAGACGGGTCTCCCCAGTATCTGAAAGTGGAATTTCCTAATTCAGAGGTCTGGGGACACTGTTAGCATTCATTCATATGAAAAAAATTTTTGAGTGTTCCCAGACCCAAAACACAACCTACCAAATCAGAATTTTCTATTTTGGAAAACCTAGATAGCATCAGTTTCTCTCTCAGCAACTGATGTAACCCCCACACACATCTATCAGCCCCCTTGACCTACTTGCTATTAATATCGCAAGCCACCTTTGTCAGAAGCTGTCCCAAGAAGGAAACCAGTGTATTTTCCCCGTTGCAAAGTACAGCAGGCAGCCTGACAGCACCTGCAAACCTGCAACTTAGACACCTGCCTTTCCTGCGACAGTTACCTAAAGAAATGGCAGACCTTGGCGAGCAAGTCCAGGGGAGAGGTGGCCTTCCAGAACTTTTCACAGACTCCTGCAGGAAGTCCCTAAGGATTAGAATGCCACAGAAAGCAACCCTTTCTGAGTGTGGGGCAGATATTCTAGCTAGGAGAAAAATCCCTGCTTCCCTGTTGAGGGAAGGCCCCAGTGATGGGCCTGGGAAGCCACATTTGTAGGAACAGGGCCCTGGGCTCCAGTCGTAAACACAGGGACACTCGCACGCTGTCTCCTGACCCCACGGGGCCAGCCTTGGTCACAGTCATTGTCCCAGGGAATAGAGGCACAGAGCCGCCGGCGCAGCTGTGCTAGTTCTCCTCCGCCCTCCAGCGACAGGGAGACGAGTCCGTCCTGGACAGTTTGCGGGTGCTCAGCTTCTTCCTTAAGGAGGAGAACTTGTCGCCTAGGACCTTGCGTAGCCCTGTCCCGTCCCCGTCTCTGCCACAGGGCAGCTCCTGCCTGGTGACTGGGAGCCGGCCCGTGAACATCTCCCACCGAGTAAGGCCGTCCACGGCCCTGTCGACCCTCGCCAGCTCCTCCTCGGTCACCTCCCTCTCCAGGGCCTGGATGCACATGGCCAGCCAGCGTCCGTGCTCCTCAATGGCCTCTGCCGGGGTCCCCAGCTGCGGCAGACCCTCGGAGGCTGCCAGGGAGCTCAGCCCTGCGTCCTCAGGCTCCAGCTCCGCGTCCGGAGTGAGGGGCTCCGACAGGCTGGTGCCAGGCTCAGAGTCGCTCTCGCAGGACAGGCCTGAGTCAGCACTGCAGGGCAGGGTGTCCTCCGACGGGGACGCCTCCTGGTCGGGCCGCGGCCCCACCGCTGCTCGAGTCCAGGCGTGGAGTCTCTGAGAGGAAAGACAAGCCAAGTGTTCTCCGGGCGGTCTTTTGTCTCAGACCTCAGGTACTTAGGTAAATCCAGCCCTGCAGGGCGCCCACCACCTCCAGCTACCTCAGGCTAATGTGCCAAGGCCCTTCTCACTCTGATGACCGGAGCTGGACATCACAGCTTGCACGAGCCCTGGGAAAGCCTCAGGAGCTCTGCAAACCAGTTGGTCAGCCCAACCCTCAACACTAAAAAGTGTTAAAAGCCAAGGGGATAACTATCCCAAAGTCCTCATTTTCACTCCATTTTTCTCCGCTCTCTTCACAGCACCTGTTTGGTGGCCACGCTGCGTAACGGTGGCTCCTGCACACCCCCTCCCATTCTGCCTCTGTGATAACACAGTGGCAACTGGAGAGGTAGGGGGTTTACAATGGGGACCGGCAGCCACTGCGCTCAAGGCTTCTGGCACTTGCCAGCTCACAGGCTTTACACAGACCACAGGAACCTGTTGCTGCCTGATGACCAAGCCCCCTCAGGGGCAGAGCCCCATCTGCATGGCACCCGTCCCACAATAGCCTGGAAGGCAAGGAGAGCACCCTCCTCAGAGCACCCCTCCAGTATCACACTGAATGAAACTCACTGGGGACAGGGGAGGGTGACCCCATTAGAGTACCCTGGATGAAGAAGAGGAACCACCCTCGGCTCAGCTCCAAGGGGTCCACACCTACTGAGCAGGGCAGGAGTTGGGGGAGGGGCACTTCCTGTCTATGGACATAAAAGGAGTAGCAGTTCCTGTGGGGTGAATCAGACCCCCAGAGAGGAACCCCAGGCCTCACCTCCCTTCACCTGGCCAGGGAAGTAGAGCTGCTTACCAAGGTCCTTTGACCCCAGGGAGCAGCCTTCGGGCGCTAAGCACCATAACTGCCCCCTCACAGGGCCCTCCTGAGCTCCCCTGCAGACGAGACCTGGGCAGGCGGCGCTCCGGCCACGGCTGTCTCCTCTCCGCACAGGCCAGTCCAGCTACAAGAGCTGCGCGGGAGTGGAGTGCTGGGACCTCCAAGTGGGCTCCCCAGACTGGCAGCGTCGCCTGGAGTCTGTTAGAAAGGCAAACGCTTCACCAGCCCAGAGGCGCCAAAGCAGAGACTCCCAGTTAGAGCCCAGTTGAGCCGGGGTCATCCCCGAGACCCAAATCCCCAGTGCAGACTGCCCCTCCACGGGGGGAGGGGGCTTCCCAGAGTCGTTTAAAGCATTTGGCTGAAAGCTTTTTTTGGTTTTAAAATTAAGCCAAAGCTCTCTGGTGGTAGGCCTTATGCCTTTATTGGAATGAAAACTTTAATTCACTGTTTTCATTCAACATTGGGTTTAAAAGGAAAAAACATTGCCTTTCTTTGAACTCTAAACTCAGAGTTAAGTGAGTTTGCAAACAAATCTACCCATAGAACGAGGCTTCCCCCTGCCTTAGCTCTGGGACCTGCTCCAGGCAGTGCCCAGTGCTCGCAGCAGAGGGCAGCATTGCCACACTGGTGCAAAGAGAGAGCTGGGCTGGATTAAGAAGTGCCAGCTTCTCCAGAGCGAGGCTTGTTTCTTCTGGTTCTACTCCTGAGGGGCCTGCACTTGCTCTGGGACCAGAGAGCCACATAACATGAAAGTTGGGGTGCTCGCTGGGAGGCCACACAGGGAAACCACACCGTCAGCCTGCAGGGATGCAGGGACGCCCCTTGGCAAAGCAAGATCTAAGGTGAAGAGAACAGTAAGCACCAGGGCAGCCAGCCCCAGCAGTGCCAGGGCTTGGGCGTCTGCTGCCTGGAGAGCAGTCGGAGCCTAAGGCCCGCTCAGGTCCTTCACGCCAGGTGGGCCCCTCGCTGCCGGAACCGAGCCCTTATAGAGGGCACTCGCGCGGCCCCCTCCGCCTCCCGGGTGCAGCAGGCGGTCAGTGGCCGGTGTGGCGCTCAAGGCCCGCAGCTGAGCTTCTCCAGAGCGCAACTCACCTTGTACCTGTCTACGAGCTTGAAGCCCAGCACGTGCTGCAGCTTCCGCAGGCAGATGGGACAGAGGTCCAGGGGCCGCCGCAGGGCCTCGTCCAGACTGAGGGCCCCCTGCATGAGACAGCGGAGCCAGCGGCAGTTCCCCAGGCCGAGGAGGTGGCAGAGCTCGTGGCACAAGATCTGGAGAAGGAAGGTGACCACCACCCTTGCAGCCGGGACGCCCGTCACCAGCCAGTCCCCAGGATTCCTGGGCAGCCCCCCGGGAGCCTGAACACCCTGGCTGTGGGCTGTTCCTGGGGAGTGGTCCGAGCACCCCCTCCAGCCCCACCGCTGCATGCACAGGGTGACACCCGACTTCTCCAGTGGGGCAGAATCCCGGCCCTACTGGGCCACAGGAGAAAGGTGAGGGACATGCTCAGCGGGGAGAGACCTGGAGTGAACCTTGGGTGTGCACAGATGGGCTCAAATCCGAGCCCTGCCGTTCCATAGCTGTGCGGCCGTCTCAGCCTGGGCTCCTCGCGCGAACTCAGCAGTAACTGGGTGGGCGCAGAGCATCAACTGCTGACCGCTCCATCCTTCTGATTCTACACCCCCAGCTGCTCCCCAGAGCCCTAACCTACCCTCTTACCCCCACCTAACCTACCTAACCACCCCCACCTTCCACCACCTGGGCAGCACCCCCTGAGCCCTGGCCTCCATGCCCACCTTGCAGCACTGGGCCATCCCCAGGGCGTTGACACACAGGGTCCAGCCTCTGTCCTGCAGGGGATTCTCATGGTCGCTGGCTGCCACCTCTGTCGGGGCCAGATCGAAGGCGCTGGGCCCCAGCTGCAGGAACTCCCCCACAAACCGAGCAAAGCTACAGACGCCCACTTCTGGGGAGAGGCAGAGGGAAGGGGGCTCAGGGACAGCCCCAGCTTCAGGGAGCCCTAGGGCAGACCACCCCATCCTCAGAACCCGAGGATCTGCCTGCTAGCGTGTCCACGGTAAGACAACCCTGGGGCAGAAGCCAGAGGAAAGCCCCTTGCCCGGAGAAGCTGGAATAGGGGCCTGGAGCTCGGTGGCTTTTCCAGTGGGGGAGGGTGGCTGTTCACTGGGGAGCAAGGCACCTGTGCCGAGGCCCTCCCCCTCCGCCCCCGCCGAGCCCCAGCGAGGTGACATGGGGCCTGGCTCACCGTGCCCAGGAAGGAACATGCCGAAGGTGAAGCTCCAGGCCTCACAGGGATACAGGTCAGACAGTGTCAGGCCCAGCACACACAGGGCATCGCCTGGCTTGCTGCTCTTCAAGAAGGACAGGATGCCATCTGAGGGCAGAGGGCCAGCAGTCAGTGAGAGGAAGCAGGCCCTTCTCCCAGCCCCTCCCAAAGTCCAACAGCCGCTGGTCTGAGGCTAAGAACTCAAACCACCAAGCTGCACGGTATCCCAGCATCAGGCAGTCTGGATCATCCACCTGGGCCAAGAAGTTCACAGGGTGTCCATTTCCTGAATTGTCAAGAAAAGTGACTTACACAAGGCAGGGCCAAGGTGCCTGTCCATGCCAGGGGGGTTCTGAAGACACTGGGCTGACCAGCGGCCGCGGGGCGGTGTCCACCAGGCCCTAGCCCAGGGCCTGTGCGCGTGCGACTCACAACTCACAAGGAGCAGGAGGGGTTCTGGGCTCTCCAGGTGGACCTGGGTCATCCCAGTCTTAGGAAGGGAGGCAGGAAGCCAGAGCGCTCTGAAGAGGCACTGCTGCCGACTGAAGGTGGAACAGGGGCTACAGGGCGAGGAAATCGGGCTCCTCTAGAAGCTGGAAATGAACTCCAGGGAGTCAGACCCCAGAGGCGCAACCAGAGCAATGATGTTTCAGCCACTATGCGACCTTGCAGTGACTTGTTAGAGTGGCAAAGAAAACCGACAGTCTCCAGGAATCTGGGTGCAGAGACAGGATGAGGACCGGTCCAGGGAAGGAACCGGGGATAAGGCCGCATGACCTCAGGGAATGAGGAGGGACCTCAAGAGATGCAGGTGGGGCAGCCAGCAAGGCCCAAGGCCAGAGAGGTCTCAGAGTGGAGGCAGAGGCAAGGTGAGGAATTTCCCGAGGGGAGCAGAGAAGTGGAGGAGCTGGGCACACAGGGACAGAGCCTTTTGAGCTGGGAGCAGCTTGTGCAGGGAAGGCTGTGGGAAAGGGGGTTGGGAGCAGGAGAGAGGGTGTGGGGTAGGATATGGGGAAGATCAGGCATTCCTAAGCTGGGGAGCACGGGTGCAGGCTGTGGGGAGCCATGGAGGGAAGTGTGGAACTTCCACTTTGGTTGCAGGTAATCACTAGGAAAGAAGAGAAAGTGTGAGGCGTGAACCCCTGGGTTTCACGATAGACAGGTGTCGAGTTTATACAGATGTGGACAGGAAGGGGAGGAGGGTGAGACTTAATAAGGCAGCACAGCAAGGCCTGGGAGCTGGGAAGGCAGCAGGGCCCCCGTGGAGCAAGGAGCCCTAAGGCAGAGCAGGAAACAGCAGAGGTGGCACCTGGAGGGAAATGTCTGAAACCGGCTGTGGAAGCTCACTCGGTGGTGACAGGTTTCACCTCTACAGCCTTCAGACAGAAGGCTTGGTCTCAAGACTCTAACCGCCAGGACTGAAAAAAATTGAGTTCCGTGTTTTAAGCCCCTCAGTCTGTGGTACTTTGTTACGACAGCCCAGGAAACCAATTCAGTAATCTATAGCAAGCTCCTCTAACCACAAGAATTTAAGCCCACATTTGCTGAGGGTTCTAGCAGCCTCTTGAAGCTCCCTGAGGCTACCTGTTCCCAGCACTCCGTGTGTCCCAAGGTGTGGGGCCAGGAGCAGAGCAGGCTCAGTGAGCAGCAGAGGAGGAGGTGTAGGAGTGATGCGTGCACCGCAGGCACCTCTAAGCTGGGGTCTCCAAGCCACGCGCCAGTCCCCAGGCAGCTGGGATGGACACGGCCTCCTCCCAAGTCTCAGGCGAAGTCAGGTGGAAAACACTGCACATGGCATAGGGGCACAGAGGAAGGTGGAGGGCACAGAGGAAGGTGGAGGGCTGGGGGCGGCTCCCAGGTCCCACTCCAGACTTTGGGGACGGGTGAAGGCTGTGCCCACAGCAGGATGGTTCTCAGAATGGCCATGCCGTAAGTCTGGCACGTGGAAACAGGCCTCCACTAGGATGGCACCCTCCCTGCCAGCGGGTCCCTGTCAAACCTGAAAATTCAACACCAGTTGCTCCCTGTAACCTAAATTCCCTACACACCAGAAAATTTAGCCCAACCCTGCTGCTAAAAGATAATGAAATAAGTGAGACACAAAGAACACAAGTTATGGGGGAGGGGTCAGCTACAGGAGGACACTGAGAAAGGTGGGGTGAGGCCTGCTGTGTGAAGAAGTGTCAAGACTCAACTAAATGCTAAAAAGCACTTATACTATATGGAAATTATACCTCAATAAAAATGACTTTAAACAAATCAGGATCCTAACAAAACAAGGAGATTAGATCTCAAAGAGATGACGCTGAGCTCATTCTAAGTGGGGTCTAGGGAGGGTGACCCTAATGATAGACAACCCCCTCCCCAGGCTGCTACCCCAAAGGGCCAGGCCTGGGAGGACTGACTCCTGGGAGGCACAGGGGCTGCAGAGAATCTTCACATCTTTGTCCCAAGCAGCACCCACCCCCAACAAAGGAGAAATTAAATCCTCTGGAGAAAAATTACATCATCCCAGGCCACAAAAGAGTTTTCAAATAAGATGCCCAGCTAATAGTAATAAGACACACAATGAAGCAAAATAACCCGGACAGAATTAGCACAAGCAGCACGGAGCCACAGCAGCACTCCCAGTGGAGGCCCAGGCCGTAAGGGCATTAGGGTCGTCACATGCTAAACTCAGAAATGGTATCAGGGAACTGGGAACTACAAAAAGCTGGTGATCTGAAAAAGAATGCACTGGAAATTAAAAAGTAAAAGTAGTGAACCCGACCTATGGGCTTGATCAGATACTACATGCAGCTAAAGGGAGTAAGTCAGCTGGAGGATGAGAATAAATCATGAAGGGTCAAGGAAAAGATCTGGAAAAAGAGAATGAGAAGTATTGGCACTTGCCCCATGATGATCCTGGACGAGGAGCGTGGGCAGAATTCCAAGGAAGAATTTCTCACAGCTGATGAAAGATCAACCCAGTCACTCCAGATCCAACATCAGCCAAAAATAACCTCAGACCCTTCCCTAAGCTTGGGCGTGGGTTTACCTACTCATCTGAGAGCCCCCAACGCATCAGTGACCCACCCCACCCGTTGCCGGGGCCAGGAGAGGGGCTTCTAGACACAAGTGCCCTGGAAACACAGGCCTCCAAGGGCCCCAGACGTCCTTAGCAGGTTTAGCTTTCACCTGCTCTCCATGCCCTGGAGAGGGGCGAGGCCTCGCGGAGAGGGGCGAGGCCTCGCGGAGAGGGGCGAGGCCTCGCGGAGAGGGGCGAGGCCTCGCGGAGAGGGGCGAGGCCTCGCGGAGAGGGGCGAGGCCTCGCGGAGAGGGGCGAGGCCTCGCGGAGAGGGGCGAGGCCTCGCGGAGAGGGGCGAGGCCTCGCGGAGAGGGGCGAGGCCTCG
>PVIJ01003387.1:0-101634 GCA_004024925.1 Scalopus aquaticus | reverse complement strand
CCTCGCGGTCTGTTGCCACGTGGGTGGGAATCTCCCCGGCCGGGCATCGAACCCGGGTCGCAGCCACTGACAGCTTCCCAGCGCTGCTCCCAACCCGCTGCGCCAACGGGGAAGCCCCAGCCTTTGGCTTGCTGGCGAGGGCCTTGTACCTAGTAGTGGAGGCCTTCGTCTGCATTGCCTGAGCGCTAGCGTTCACCTCACTCACCCACGTGAAGCTGGAGCCTGTCAGCATCCCGACTGGGGCGAGAGGAGCAGCGGATGGACTCAGCCGCCACCGAGGGCAGGCACTTGACCTGCAGGCCCAGGAAGAAGGCCTCAGCGCAGCTCCGTAGGTGGTCCAGGAGAGCATCAGCTGGCCCCTCGCGCAGATCTCGGGACAGAGCAGCACCGTCAGCCCCCCTGAGCCTGTCCCGACTCCTGGAGCCCCTGCCAGCCCGTGCCCAGCACCCGGAAGCCCCCCCAACACCAGCCAGGCCTTGGACCTGGCTTCACAGGGCCGAGGCGGACAGAGATCACATTAAGAGACATTAAGCACATCTTTTCTGTGGGCCAAAATGTGGTGGGGGTAGGGGGTGGAAGGTTAATGCCAGGTGGAGGAGTCATCACAGTGGTGTGGAAGCTTGGAGAGGAGGGTCCTCTGCCAACTCCCTCCGCCCCTGAGGATGACCGGGGAGGCAGGAGCCTGCGGGCAGAGATGCTGCTGGGCTCGCTCCATGAAACGCCTGTCTGGCAGGTGCCAGACGCGTGGGCGGGGCCGTCCAGGACAGCAGGCCATCCCAGGGCAGCGAGGCCGTCTTGAGGCTGTGAGGCACCCTGGCAGCGAGCACAGCCAGGTCACATTTTAGGGGGACAGAGGGACACGGATGGGGGACCTGTGAGAAAGTCCAGAAGCATCAGACTTGCCCAGGAGCTATTAAAAATGCATTGCCCCAGGCTACCCAGACTCAAGCTGCATCTGAACAAGGAACCCCAGAAACTGCATATTAGATTTTGAGGGGTGCTGGACTGGGCCGTTAGCAGGGCCTGGAGCAACATGGATGGTTGGCGAGGTCAAAATCTACGGACATGGCTGAGTGGCAGGATGATGGAGATGGGGGATGCCCACAGATCTCTGGCTCCCCTAACACCGGGCCAGCGGGTCTCCAGAGAACCTGCCTGGGGCATCTCAGCCCCTCTTGGGAGTGAGGGGATGGGGTTTCCTGAGCGCCACCATGCCCAGCCAGTGCCTCGCAGTATAGGCTGGAATTAAGACCTGGGTCTCTGGGGAACCTTCATGCAAACTCCGCCTCTACCAACTGCCAGCTCTGCCTCTGGGGCAGGTAAGCCACCTGTCCCGGCCTCAGGTTCCTGTCTGCGAAGCGGGCTGATCCAGCACATAAGAGGCGTCTTTGTGAAGGGGAGCACACAGCGCTGCCCAACAGGTCCCAGGACCCAAGATTCCCTAAGCAACGTCCCGGATGAGGTGGAAGGAGGTCTGAACCCAGGGGGCCTCCCTTGCCCCACCCCTGGGTCCCATCCAACCTGTCCTCCCTGGACCCAGGACAGACACCCCCATCTTGTGCTAGGTCTAGGCCTCATCCCCTCCTGGGGTCTTGGTGGTCAGGGTGCCCCATCCAGCTGGTCACCCACTTGCTGTCCCTGTGGGGTACACACCCCCACACACCCCACCCAGTACCTATGGGCTGCAGGTAGATGTGCTTCCGGGCCTGGCTCTGCTTCCTGGGCAGCAGGGACGCGTGAAAGGTCTGGAAGTCCTCAGGAGCCTCAGGGCGGCTAAGGAGCCAGTCGAAGGCGGTGCGGATGAGCAGGGTGCAGAAGAGGGTCCTCTGGGGGTTGTAGGCCTCAGCCAGGAAAAGCCTCTCGGCAGGGGAGAAGGTGGACACGTAGAGCTGCCGCAAGGCCGTGTCAGTGGACACCAGGGCATCCTTCAGGGCCCGGGGGCCGAAGCTGAACTCCTGGGCCGGCCTGCACTGCAGCATGGCGGGTGGGCAGGTGGGGATTCAAGGGAGGCCCCCAGGCCTGGCCACATCCAAGAGCCCCTGCTGCTGCCCATGAACCACGCAAGGATGGCCACAGCGTCTTCCAGAACTTTCCCTAGGTCTGATCAGAGTGGCTGCTGAGGGTTCCCCACAGACGGATGCGCCTCCTTGGCAACAGAAGGGGCAGGATGGACGCCTCCCGGCCGCCAGACACCCTGCAGGTGGGGGACGTGCACCAGTGAGCCTAGCAGGCAGGGAAAGGGGGAGGCAGTGCCACCCAGGCCTGAGAAGGATCTGGGGGTGGGGGGAATGGATGAAAGCCAGTAGGGGGCACCCAACAGCCACTCCCATCAGACTGCCCCCAGCCCTCAGAAGGAGGAGCATTCCCAGAGAGACAACTCCCTTTGTGCTGAGCCCCAGAAAAGCCAGAGGGGCATTACCAAGCAGGACACTAGCCACTGTCTCCTCAGGATCGCCTGTCACCTGGGACCATGCAGCACCTCCTGTCCCAACGACCAGCTTTCCTGGCAGAGGCGCTGTGTGCCCCAGGAAGGGGGTCCCATCCCATGGCCAGGCCAGCCCAGGAAGGAGAGAAAGGCAGCCCTGCAGTGGGTCTGCAGCCCACACCCACAGTTTTCCTCACCCAAGCCCCGGCAGACCCAGTGCCAATCCCTGCAATCTATAAACAGGGAGCTATGGAGAAGCCACAGAGGCGCTTTACTGCTGGAGAGGCCAGAGGGGAAAGCAGAGGCAGGAGGGACAGATGGGTGGGGGACAGTGACAAAGTCACTTTACAAACAGGGTTTTTCCTTCCCAGTTGGGAGCAACAGCTGGTGCATCTGTGCATTAATCAGAATCAACCTCCCCCACGCCCCCGCCCTCCACACAGCCACATCCTGAAAGCCCTAACAATGACCACTGCCATCAAGGGCCGGCTGTGGCTTTAGTCTCAGTCCAAAGACACACGACTGGGGAGGCTGGGAGGACACAGAACAAAGATGGGGGAGGTAATGAGGAAAAGCAACTGGAGAAAAGAAGATACACAAATAACAGTGGAGAGCAAGGGAGAGGGAGCCACGGAGAGACGAGAACAGCCCTGCGCTGATTCCTAATTTAGAAAGTCAAGCCAGACACACAAAATGCTTCTCTCTGCAGAAGGCACATTGTGTGGTCTCCAGCCCTGGCTGAAGAAACAGCAATGGGCCTTGATTCTGTGGGTAGAATGAAGAAACAAGCCCACACTCCTTCAAGCAAACCTAAATTTGATAATCTGTCAAAAAAAATCAATGTAGATGTACATACTCATGTACATGTGTGTGTAAATTCATGCACGGATGTATGAATATATGCACATGTACAGGAAATTTTGGTGTATATAACTTACAAATTTTCCTCTGGAAAACGAGGTACATAAAATTTTTACAGAAGATATTAGATCCATACAGATCTATAGAAATACCATTTTCTTTCCAGAGTGGCTCAGACAAGGAAAAGGCCAGGATTAGTTAAGGGAGGGCCACTGAGACCCCCCAGTTTTAGGTGTTGTGAGGAATCTGGGTTTGCGTGGCTGACCTGCTTCCTCAGCCTGTGCAAGTCACCCCACCAGCTCCTGACGTTCTGAGTCAGCACTGGGTCCTCACGGTTCCACGTAGGATGTCACTGCAGGGACGGGCATTATCTCCATTTTCAAGAGAGTGAAACTGAGACAAAGTGACATTAAAACCAACTTAACCAAAGCGCCACAGCCTGTAAGAGTCAGAGGTGGATGGTAACTCACTGATTTCTCAAGCACCACAAGAGCCATCACCAGAAGCAGCCCGGCCCCGCCCTCTCAGGGGCCCCTGCCCGAGCCCTTTGTCCACCACCAGGCTCGGCCAGTACTGACAGTTTGCACCGGGATGACCCACCCAGCCCTGGGCTCTAAGCAAAGACATCAGCTGTGCAGAAAAGCACAGGGCAAGGCCACAGTGGCAAGTTGTCCTGAGGGCACGAAAGGCCCGAGAGACACCATGGGCACATCCACAGGAGGCAAGGCCAGGGCTCACACGGGCCCTTCGCTCGTTCACTCAGCAGGTAGCTGTCAAGCACCTGGTCATCTGTGGGCAAAACATACAGAGGTTCCTGGCCTCGTGCCGCTTAAATTCCTAAGAGGTCAGGCAAGAAGTGAATGTCTTTCGAGTTAAGAGCTGATTAGCTGGTGCTGAAAGAAGAAAAAACAGAGTGGGGTGAGGTTGGGTCTGCAGGGCATTTTCAAGAGGGTGTCAGAGGGTGCTTCCCTGGAAGACAGGGCTGAGTAGACTGGAGGGAGTCAGGGCAGGGGGTGCGGGGCATGGGTGTCCCAAGCGGAGGAGCACGTGCAAAGGCCCCGCTGCACACACGCCACTGGCTCGGGCGGCGGGGCAGTCTGGCGGCTGGAGTGGAGGGGTAGGCACGTCACAAAACACTAGGAAGGCCAATCTTAGGGATTTGGCCTTCAGCGTGAGTGGCTCAGACAGGGTGACTGAGCCATGTGCGCAAGTGCAAGCAGGGCTCCGGGAAGCCTGTCTCTTCCCCAGCCGGCTGAGGCACGTGGGGCGTGGAGGCAGGAGCCGGCAGGAGCGTTAGGAGTGCCTGGTGACCGTGAGAGCGCCGCACACCTTGGGACCCCTTGAGGACCAAGTCCCCGAATGCCAGCTGCAGCTCTGGCATGACCTGGTCCTCTGACTTTTAACCCCACTGTGCCTCAGTCTCCTCCCAGGTACACTGGGTTGGTACCACCTGCCTTTCCGGGCCAGAGTGCACTGGACCAGTAGGTGAAATGCCACACCTGTCCGCGGTCAGCCCCGGCCCGAGAGCGGCGTTGAGCATCTGACACCATGTGCATCTCATCAGCCTATTTGTGTGCTGGACACAGGCCACGTGACCCCACTTCTGTGCTCTTCGCTCTCCAGAGCCCCTGCTCACAAACACCGTCATGAGGAGCTGGAGCGAGAGGCTCTACCCCAACAGCTTAGGGTCACTGCAGCGCCGAATTATTCCTTCGGGAACTGAGAGTGGCCTGTACATTATTTCTCTGACGCAGCCTGGGCCTTCCAGGTGCCCAGGAGGGCCTGTGTCTCAGCAAGAATAAGACAGCGCAGATGTCTGGGCAGCTGACCTGGCCCAGGTGGGACTCCCTCCTCGCAAGCCCACCTTGCCCACCGTCACTGTGACACGATACTTTGTCTGCACTACCTGAAACATACTCGCCGCCCGCTAGCCAAGGAGCGGACGGAGCGGGGAGCCACCGGCCAGGGTTGCGCCGCCCCCCCGGGATTCACACACAACTCTCAGACTCCGACACAGCGTTCCTCACTCTGCTCCTATGAGTAGGAGCTTCTCCTACACCCGAAGGGTCCCTCCCGCCAGCACCCACTCCCCTCACCACCGACAAACCCTGCTCAGAGCGTCACTGTCAGCAAACACCTCTAACCCAGACAAAACCTTGAAAAATGTAAAATCCCTTTTTACCAAACACTCAAGGGCCCTGAGTTCCCCTGTGCATCTGTTCCCCTGTGACGTGGACCAAACTGTAAACCTCGGGTTCAGTGCTTTGGACATAACCAGGTGACCAGGACATCAGGAAGGGCCACGGCAGGCAAGCTCTGCAGGGCCCGGAGGTGAGCGAGGGCCGGGCGAGCGCAGGGCCTTCGAGTGACGATCTGGAAACACGCCGATCAGCACCTCCAAAGGCGGCTGGTGGGCTGCGCCTCCACAGGGCAGCTCCTGAGCCTTGGTCTCGGCCCCTTTGTGTGCCCAGAAAACCACTGACCAAACCCCAAAGACACCCAAGAGCTTGGGCTGACAGATCATTTCTATCAACGTCACCGTGTCTGGACTCAAAACCCAAGTTCTGCTTGTGAAGTGCGAGGACACAAAAGGCCTCCGTGGGCATCACACACACCACATCATGTGGCCTCTGGAAGAGTCCTCAGTAGGCCCGGCGGGAGAGAGCAGATAATAGCGCAGTGGCGCTGTGGAAACAGCTGGGCCCGCCTGAGTCCCCTGCAGCCTTTGGAACACACTCTGAGAACTGTGTTCCCCGTACAAACCCTCCTCCCAGTGATGGCTGTTTCACGCTCACAAGCGCGGTGAGCGCACGCCATGCCGGAAGTCCACCCAGAGGAAGCCCCGTGACAACCTGCCCTGGAGCAGGCCTCAGCCTACCAGCCACCTCGAAAGCCCAAAGGGCTTAGAGGTGGCCACAGACTGGCATGGGCTGCCAGGCCAAGAGGACGCAAGGGTCCTGGCTGGACATGAGGGTGCCAAAGTCCCTCCATCCTTCCCCTCTCTGGGGCCCTGGACATGATATCTGTTCCTATCCTCTCAAATAGCCTGTAGAGCCCCAACTTCCCAGGTTCCTAAGGGAACCCCCACCAGGCCCTTCCAGGTTATTTCTGCCTAAGTCCACTTCTCAGGCAGAACCGGAGCTGGACTGGGGCAGAGGCGAAGCCATGTCCCGGCAGGGCAGCAAGTCTGGGGTGGGGAAGTGGGGAGGCGTGGGAGGGCACACAGTTAGAGCAAGGTCCTCTCTGCCACCTGCCAATCCATTCATCTTGCCGATGGTGAATGCTCCAGAAGGGAAACCTCCTGAATGGGGCTCCCTGCTGCCACTGGAACTGGGCCACTGTCCATCACACCCCACTACCGGACACACCTTTGCCGGGGGGCGCTATTGCCCTGCTGAGTCTCCGATCAAGCCCCAGGTCTTGTGAAGTCACAGGTGCTATTACGATGGTAGGGTGAGTGAGAACTGTCAGGTTTTTCTGCCCTCCCCACAATGATGGACCTCTGCAGGCCTATGCGCATGCCTGATGGTGGACACCTGGAATAAGGTGTGGGCCTGTGAGTGGGCACACGTGGGCCAGAGACTGGGCTTAGAAGCAGCAGCAGAAGCAGCAGTAGTAGCGGCAGAAAACAGAGCGTGGAGCAAAGACCAAGACTCGTCGGGGGCTGGGAGGCCTGCCAGCCTCCTGGGCGCCCCCGGCCACCCTACCTGCCCTGTACTTGACTGCCTCTACAAGAAATCAATAAAAAGCCTAAAAAGCCATTGAGGGCTCCAGAACTCCCTTCCTCCTTTTGACCCGTCTGCACAGCTCCCTGGAGACCCTCTGCTCCCTGGTGTTTTCCTGCCTTCTACAACGATCCCACTATCTCAGGTGGGGAAACGGTCACAGCGGGGCAGCAGCCAGGTGTCAAAGCCTGCCTCACACTAGAACCCGAAAGCCCCATGCCAGTGGGCTTCCAGAAGTGAGGTGGACGCCGCCTCTCCCCAGGGCAGTGACAGCTCTCTCCCGCCACTGTGAATGCTTTTCAGCCAGCTCCCCTTCCCCTGGGTCACCCACTTCCTCCTCTCCTAGCCTCTGTTTTGTCCAAAGGGAGAACACACGTCCTGCAGGGGAGAGTCTGCGGCGGCACCCAAGGGCGGGCTATTACAAACTTCAAGGCCCTGAGCACTTGTCCCCCCATCTGACTAGACAGATGCCTCAGCCTCTGGGCAACAAACCACACTCTGATTCTTGTTATTCTGAATACGCTTTGCAAAACCTCCCAGCAGCTGCATCGAGCTATTCATTAATTGTCAGCCCTAACCTTCATTTGAGAGCCCCACGCTTAAAGGGCTGTAAAGGGTTTGGGGTTTCACACTTCTCAAAAGGTTTCCATTTGCTAGGCGGGGAAATCCAGGGCTGGACCATGGGGGTGAAGGTCTCTGTGCCGGACCCCTGACTTCCTGTAGCAGCTGCCTACCTATGAATGGGAAGTCCCATTCCTGCCACTTTCCTTTGGAAAAAGAGGACCACGTCCCTCCCCCTTCTGATCCTAGCAGCGTTTTAAAGTTTGGTATCTCTGTAACCCCACCCCTGATCTTCTGGTCTAAATTGGATGCCTTATTTTCCCGGGTGTGCAAAGCTAATTGAGCCTCCTCCATCAACACCTGCTAAGGACAGCGCAGGCAGGTGAGATTCTGAGCCTGGGCGGGGGTGGGGGCGGGGCTTTCCACTCCCAAACCCAGTAATTGCCTCTTTCCTCGCCTCTCCCTAGTCTTTCCCACTCCCTTTTCCCCCCATCACGAGTGTGACAAACAGGGCTCAAGTCGCCCTCCCCTGGAACAGCAGACGGCCAGATAGGCAGCCTAGCCCCTTTCCTCACCACAGCTCCCCTGCCCCTCGTTCTCGCTCTGCGGCCAGTCCCGACGCTAATCCAGGGCACAGAGCATGGCAGCACCAAACCCTCCGGCAGGCGCGGGCTGTCGGAACCCCTCACGTCCTGCCCCAGGGCTCCCTCGTGTCCACGCGCAGGGGCCCGCCCACCACCGTCCAGGCGTCCTCGGGTCTTGGCGCCAGCGTGGCCACAGTGGACGGGACACTGAGGGCACGGCTCTGGGTACCGGCGCCGCCCCACCAGCCGTCATGGTGGTCTGCCAGGTCGGCACCTGGGTCCTCCCCGACACACACTCCCAAGCTCTCTGACCTCCCTGCCGCGACCTCAGCGCCCTCCCAGCGCCTGGAGTTCCTCCCAGCAGCGCTCCACTCCCCCCACTTCCACCCTCGGCGGCGTCCTGGAACCGGCCGCCTCCCCACCCCCGGCCCCCTCCCTGCTGCTCCTACCTCAGCCCTGCGCCTTCACGTGCCGGCAGACGGCAGACTCGAGAGAAGGGAAGTGGGGCTGGAGCAGCATGGGCTCTTGGCAGGGGCTACGAAAATCAAGGAGGTCCCAGCATGACGTCAGCATGGGAGTGGAAAGCCCCGCCTCGGGCAGGGACCCGAGGAAAGTGTGTTGGGGCCCCGCCTGAGAGGAGGGCGGGTCCTGGGCGGCACCACCCTCCCTCGTGCTGCTTTCACCCACGTGCTGGCCTTCAGTGGGCAGCGCGCTGGCGCAGCCCGTGGTCCCCAACTATGCCTTGTACACACCAACCTTTGCTGACTTCCTCCAGCCGGCACCTGGGACCCCCCTGACACTCCCAGAAATACCTAGAAGAGGCTGGGGGTGGGACTGAGACCTTAAAGGCAAGCCTTAGAGGTTAGCCAGAGTGCTGGGTAAGGCCCCAGGAGAGGTCGGGGGCGTGTTGTGAGGCTCCCAGGTGCAAGAGGTAGGTTAGCGCTACTCAGGGAAGACACCTGGTCAGAATTCAGTAATGTGGGGGTGCAACTCCAACATTTTTTATCACTCCCCCCGGGAATCCAATTCATTTGGGGGATCTCCATGAAAATGCAATAATGATTTTTTAGAACTTTATATATGCCAGGCACAATATGCGAAATGTTCTCATGTATGACCTCATTCCAGCCTCTTAAAAACCTGAGCGATAAGTATCCTTTTTATGGATGAAACACTGAGTACTCGGGAACAGGGAGGCAGATGGCAGAGTAGGGGCTTCCTTGCAACATGGGATGCCAATAAGGGTGGCCCCAGAGGCCCTGCTGCCCTGTTTTGGAGGTCTTTGCCCAGGGAATTGAAAGGATTAATGGCCCTGGTCCACAAGGCCCCAACAAGAAGCCATGTCTGGTTCATGTCCCCAGGAGAAAGACAGCCACAGAAATTGCTACAGTGACCGCAGGTCAGCATGTCACCCACTCGCCACCTTCCCATGTGGAGGACAGCTCCTGGGAGGCGGCAGGGCTGTGCTGAGGCAGGTCTCGATGAGGACAGAGGACAGGGCACTGCTGCTCGGCCCTCTGATCCCCACTGTCCTCACAGCATTCTCCACCCTGCCCGGCTGGAATGAACTCTGCCCTCACATAACTGGGGAGAGGCCCAAGCTGGTGCAACAGTTACACAGGGCAAGGCATTAGCCCCACGGCCTTGCGAGGTCACAGGTGCTATTTCGATCAGGGGAAATAGCCCTCCTGAAACCTGAGAGGTTCCCTTCTAGGGTCAGGGGATTCCTGTACCCCTAGAAAGCTGGGTCTCCTGAAGCCCAGGCCACAACAGACAAGCACACACATACCCTTGCCCTCTTCTGGCTACAAGTGTCATTGCGTGCCTCCAGCTGCCTAAGCAAGAGACCAGAAAGCCGGGTTCCCTCCCTCAGCCCAGGGTTATTAGGGCTCCTTCCTGACAGGAGCTGATGTCCCCCGATGTGTGTCCCAGCTGCGTCTGGTCAGATGCCCGTCACATGGTGACTGCAAGTGGCTGGGCCTGGGGAGCGCATGCAGCCCGCTGCCACGGAGGTGGCTGGAGCTGGGCAGGCGGGGTCCCCAGGGTCCCCATTACCGGTAGTGAGCAGAGCGGTGTGACCACCCTTGGTTTGTTCCCACTTGTGGAGCCCAGACAAGTGGCTGTTAATTCAAGAAGCTAAACAGTTGAGGTGGGAGGACAAGTTCTTCACACTCTCCCCTTAAACGGAGGCTAAGTGGTTCAGTTGGTCTCAGAGCCTAAGAGCACAGGACAGAGGGGGAAAAACATGTCTGGACTTTCCTCTGAGATTGCTCTGACACCTCACACAGCAAAGCCTGGAGGCGTATCAGCTAACCTGGAGCCTGTTTCAAGGCTAGAGCCAGGAGTCAGCACACACAGAGGAAGGGGCTACCTGAAGGTGAGGCGTCCACAACAGAAATTCAAAATTCCAGTTATCTGAAGAAAAGCCTCTTCACACTTGTTCACCCATGGATTGCCCTGTAACTAGCCAATGAATTTCAGCCAAGTTCACATTTCTTTGCCCCAAACATGCTCCTCAGTCAGTACAATTTAACTCCTTTGTTCTCAGCCTTGGACCCCAAAACCTATATAAACACATTCCCTTTCTTAACCCAGGAGATTTGAGCTCACTGCCTGCCTCCTTGTCATTAATTAGCAATAAAGCTTGTTTCTCCTCTCAAAAAACCTGCTGCCTTGGGGCCTCCCTGGTGGCGCAAGGGTTAAGTCTCAGCACTATCAAGCTATCTGCAGCCACCACAGCATGAGTTTGATCCTGGGCCAGGGAGCTGACCCACATGGCACAGCAGACCTCTCCTGTCTCCCTGCTGCTCCCCTCAGCAGTGTATTTCAGTAGACCTGCCTGTTCTGCTCCCCACTCTGTCTCTGGTGGGCCCTCTCACACCCCACACCTCTGGCCTACACCCCAGTTCTTATATGCATAAATAAATAAATCTTTAGGGGGCCTGCCTGGTGGTGCAAGGGGTTAAGTCTCAGCCTCTGAAGCTAACCGCAGCCACTGCAGCACGAGTTCGATCCCCAGCCAGGGAGATTCCCACATGGTGCACCAGACCTCTCCTGCCTCGCCTGCTGCTCCCCTCAGCAGTGTACTTCAGTAGATCTGCCTGTTCTACTCCCCACTCTTTCTCTGGTGGGCCCTCTCACCACCCCACACCTCTGGATAACACCCCAGTTCTTGTATGCATAAATAAATAAAAACAAACCTTTAAAAAAAATGCCTGCTGCCATAATCTGAGCTCTGCAGGTCAGGAAGTAAGACCATTTGTTCAGTGACAGCCCCAAGGTCACCTGGGTGACCAGAAAGACTCTCCTGCCTCCCAGCCCTTCCTAGCTGGGTCAGGGATCTGCCTCCCAGGGGAGACATCCCCCGTGTACTTTTGAGATGTGAGGAGCCCTTTCTTGGTGGTCTGCCCAGCTGGCTGTTGCCAGCTTCCACAAGGTTTCTGTGTTCCCCCAAGGGTCCTGTCCAGGGTTGCTTGGGCCTGGGGTATTGGCAAGGGAGCAGGCAAGGCTCAATCTCACACACACCTTGCGTGAGGGTTGACTTTTTGCCAGTCTCCAGATCAATGGCTGACCGGGGCCTCCTGCCTATCGGCCATGAGGACTTCGCCCCAGCTCTGTCAGCCAGCTGTGAGAGTGGCCTGGCCTTGTGCCTCCACCCCCAAGCAGAAAGGACTCCAAGCGCAGGGAGGAGCCGCGGCCATAAAGGCCGGCATTATGGCTCCAGCTCCCACGAGGAAAGCTTTTCCCCAAGCTGCCCTTTTTCTCTCTGAAAACCTTTATGATAAGGGCTTCCTTGGAGCCAAAAGTTGCCCTGGCCCTGGGTTGCCAGCTTCCAGGCAGCCCGCCCACCCCTACCTGCCCAGCCTCACTTTGGAGAAGTGCCCCCACAGATGACTGAGGGATTTGTCACCACTTTCCCCCAACATTGCACAGGAATTTTGTTTAAGTCTTATGAAACGAAGTTATAACAACAGATGTTCATTACAGAAGATTTACAAATTACTGAAAAATAAAGAAAAAACAAAAGAAGGCCCCACAGTCCAACCACAAAGACGTAATCTCTGAACTTTTTTCTCAGATTTCCTTCAGAACTCTTTCTCTCCACATTTAAGGAGGTTTTTTTCAGGGATTTGCACTACACACCCTATTCTGCCAGAAGCTCTGTCACCTAACGCCCTTCTCTGTCTGTCAATCAACACCCCACTGTGTCCGAGCTGCTTTGCTACATGTGTGAAGAACCTGGCTTGGGACATTTGGGTTTTTGCCCCCTTCTTGCTATTTTATATATGTCACTCTGTCACCCTTGTTCCCATAAGCGTTTGTTGTACAGGGATTTGACCTTTCCACTCCCACCCTGGCATAAATTCCTACAAATAGATTGTGTTTCACAACACTGTACTTTTTACATGTATAACTGAGCTTTTCCCCATTTACTACTGTTGGGACAGAAAGTTCAGCTCCATGTTCTCTCCTAAAACTGGGCAATACACAGAAGACGTGGGGCGCCAGCTCTGCTCTGGTGGGAAGGGACAAGGGGGGCAGAAACAGTAATTACGTGTCAGGTGACATCCTTTCATCTGCCCAAAACTTAGAACTCACATGTTTGCCGTGCTCATCCAGGAGGATTTCCATTCTATAATGGGGGGTGCTCAGTACCCCCATACCCCTGACTTTCAGTCTAGGACCAGCTGATCTGCCAGGCAGCCACTGCCCAGGCCTAGAGGACATGGGGAGAAGGACCGCAGAGCTGGCCTGGGGTCTGTTTGGATGGGGCACGAGTGCAGGGCCCAGGCTTCCCAAGGGTTTTCCTGCCTGTGCCTCAGTTTCCCCAGAACACCTGTCCCAGGGTCCTCTGAAGTTGAGCTGTTTCACTAGAGAAATGCAGGGGCTTACTGAGGATATTTCACCTGCCTGGAGCTGTGCAGACAGCTATTTTAACTGACCGTTTATGGAGTGTCCACCCTCGGCCAGCCCAGGGACCCTGACACTCCTCATCCCTTGTCTAGGGGTCGCCAAAAGCCTTCTCAGGCTTGGGGGCAATAGAAAGCCCCGGTGTTAGAGGTAGGACGGGTGGGCTTGGCCTGCAGGCCAGGCATGAGAAAAATCCCTCCTGAGGATCTAAGGGCAGAGTGAGACCAGAGCTCCTAGACAGAGCCTGCACCAGCCTGTGTGTCTGCCCTCTGAGCCCCAATTAACATTCACTCTGGGTCTCTGCACTCTGAAAGTCCTTGTTCCCTCAAGAGAGCAGCCAGGCCAGCCGAGGCCTGGGGGGTGGTCTCAGTCCCTCCCCCACATACACACCTAGGGCCTTGCCCCTTGGGGTAACAGCTCAGGGTCCCTCCCTTCTGCCTAGGCTCCCCACAAGCTCAGCCAAGCCCAGGTGGGAGCGGGGGTCCTAGGTGTCAGGAGTAGGGCCCTGGTAATACCCGGCCCTCCCCTGCTAGGGGTCTTACTCTCAATCTTTCATTGTCTTCTTCCCTCCATCTCAGTCTCTTCTCCTTTTGGGTTTTGTGTGGTCAGGGGTTCAGAGAGAATCCCCACATGTCACTTTTTTTTTTTAAGATTTATTATATATTTATGCATATACAACTGGGGTGTAGACCAGAGGTGTGGGGTGGTGAGAGGATTCACCAGAGACAGTGGGGAGCAGCACAGGCAGATTGACTAAAGTACCTTGCTGAGGGGAGCAGCGGGCGAGGCAGGAGAGGTCTGCGCGCCATGTGGAAAGCTCCCTGGCCAGGGATTGAACTCGTGCTGCAGTGGCTCTGGATAGCTTCATAGGCTGAGACTTCACCCCTTGCGCCACCAGGGAGGCCCCACATGTCACTTCTTGAACAAAAACAGGAAAACAGGGTGAGGCAGGCAGGAGACTTCTGCTGGACACCCACATTCCTCAGGAAGCACACCTGTCCCCAGCAATATCTGTCCCTGTGAGGGGCAGTCTGATCTCTGGAGCTCTTAAAGACATTGCCCTTGGACCTGTGCATTTCCTATTTGGGCTCAGGGCAACCAGAGCCCTGCAGGTGGTCCTAGCACCAGGATCGATGATAAAGCTTCAATGTGGGGTGCTCACAGCAGGGCAGATGTGGGGGTTCCAGGGCTGAGCCTACACCTGCTCAGCCAGTTCTTCAACCACAAGCCATGGCATCCACGCCAGCTTGGTGGTGAAAAGCGATGATGGGGTCAGCGGGGGGAAGCGCAGCCAGTGCTCGGTGCTCTGGGAGGTCTCCGACCCAGCAGCCTGCCGGCACATGTCGCTGGGCACATCTTTAGGGGAGGGGTGTCCCCAAGGTTCAGGGTTGGTTTGATGGGACCCACCAGCCCTTCCTCCACCCTACTGGCAGATATGCCTGCTCCTGGCTGGGCCCACAGCGAGACTGGGGAGGCCCGGAGGTCTGAGGAAGCAAACCTCCAGGCGGATCCCTAGCCACACGAAGCTCTGCCTGAGGGGTCCCCGCTGTTTAGTGGGTTTGAGTCCTCAGAAACCATGGCCTAGAAGCTTTACCTAAACTGGCGGCGCAGGGCAGAGGTCAGTAAGGGGAGGTGGCAGGGTAGGGCGCCAAGTTGAGTCAGTCATCCTGAAATGTGTACTCTGGTTCACAGCAGAGCAGTGTCGGGAACCCCTGGGCCATCAGCTCCATCTCTATCCAGAGGCAGGTGGCTGCGGGAATGGCCGGCCCCTACCTCCTGAGCTGGTGGAGAACTCCAACGGCACCAAGCCTGCAACCAGAATCCCGGGGCCAAGAGGCAGCTGAGAATGAGGCAGGGTACATAGTGCCCAGGCCCACTCCCGAGGCTCTGGCCTGGGGCCTCCTGCTACTCCAGTTGCCTCCTGGAGGCACCTGGGGTCCTTCTAGGGGGCTGGAGTCCTACAGAAGAACCTCCTCAGTGGGCCATACTCCCCAGCCAGCCTGGCAGGACGAATCTGCAGGGGCTGGAATTCGGCAGCTGTGAGGTCTAACCTAAGAGCTCAGAGAACAGTCTGCCATGGGCGTTCCTGGTGGGTATTTTCCTGGGGGAACCCAAGCCTTCCTCCCAGGCCCTTCTCCCCTGAGACTTTCCCATCCCAGAAACACATCACCTCTTCTCCCTCCCACTCCTCCATCCTCTTGTCGCCAGGGAGCAACTGGTCAACCTCCAAAAATCTTTTTCCATTACTGCAGCCCCAGACTAGTCCACCCGGCATGACCAGACCTCACCTGGGTGACATTCAAGTTCCCCTCCCACCAGACAGGTTTGAGGCTCAATAGCGGCTTCTTCCCAGAAACCCACCCCCATCCCCCCAAATGCTGCCCTCGACACTTACCCGGTCCCTGGCTGTCCACCACCTGGAGCTGCACGCCGAGGGCTGGGGCAACAGCCACTTCTGTCTTGTGTCAGCACCTAGTCCGGCGCCCTAGTCCAGCCTGGAGTGGGCATTCAGCTGTGATGTGCAGCCACGCGTCACAGCATGCACAGAAGCCCCAACGCAGCACACACCCACGCCCCTGCCCGCTCACGGCGCTCAGCACACCCACGTGGACACATCTGCCTCCACTCACACATGTACACACACACATGCACACACTCAGACTAGCTCACAGTGACACCGCACACCAGCCACGTGCCCACTGCACATGCTGCCCGAGCCCTCACTCCCAGTCACACACACAGACAGGCTGCCCACTCATGCCGTCCCCGCCACCCTCACTCCGACAGGCGCCCGGGCTGCTGTTGCCGCCTCTGCCTACCAGCATGTTTGCCAAGCAGTTTCCATGGTGACACATCTTGGCTCTGACAGGAACAGAGGAGTGCAAGGAAGACCGTCTTTGTGGAGGGAATGAGACTTGAGGTCTCTGTCCATGGGCTACTGCACAGGCATAGAGGGGTGGGAGTCCCTTAAGAGGGACAGAGCCCACGCCAATCTAGACTTGCACCGAGAGGGGGTCCCTGGGACTATTCCTCTAGATTGCCTGCTACAAGAGCTCCGGTTGTTCAGTCATTCAACAGACCTGTACTGGTGACTAGGGCTGTAAAATTGCCTGAGGCATGGGCCAGGCTTGTTCCCACCACCCACTGAAGGCCCAACCTAGGCAGTCATCCCCTGTACAGCCTGGTCAACCCCCCAGGCTTCTGGAAAGTCCTAAAATGCTGTTGTTTTAAGTATCTGATTGATCCACTCTCTTTCTAGGACCCTAGCCAGCAGCTACCAATCTCATGCAGTCAACTGAGTGTCCTGAGAGCTGCCCCAGGATCCGGAGGACCAGGTAAGGTGTGGGTGGTATACAGACCTACCGTACACCTGCCCCATGCGGAACCTAGGAAAGAAGAGGCATGCAATGAGGCCTTTCTCTGCCTTCAGCACCGAGGGTTGAGGGACTAGTCCCAGGTTACAGGTGGGAGGAGTCAGCAACCGCCCAAAATCTGGAAGCAGGTGATGTGGCCAAGGTACCTGCTGCATCAGAGCTTTCCACTGTGTTCAGCGTGGACACCTGCTGGGGCCTTGGTTAACTGCCTGTCACGTCATAACTGATGTGATTTCGGGTCCCCTATTCACTGAGGACTGTGGTTTAATTACTGTCAGGGAGGACATACGGTGGGCAGGGCCTCTCCCTGCTTCCCCTCCCTCCCTCCATTGGGCCCCTCTGGGAGGTGCTTGTACCTGAGTGGTGTAATTTCCCCACTATTTTGTCAGTGCTTCAGAATTCCTAAATGGATGGTTTTCAAATACCTTGCCCAGAATTTCTTTGCAGTGAGATGGTTGGCTCAGATAATCTAGCCTGTTTCACAGTGAAGGGAAATCTGCCTGGCAACAACCCTGACACTCAGCTGCTGCTCCTATTGGCCAGGCCATTGGTGTCCATTCTGACTGATTAGTGCTCTTCTGTCCTGAGAACTTCTGTCATCTATTTGGTAGCTTCATAGGGCAAAAGGACTGAAGTCCTACACAAAGTGGGGAGAATTACAGAAGGCCCACCCATCCACTGCTAACCTGGTATGAAGGGTTATACTCTTAGGCAAGGCATGAATCAGGATTAGACCTGCCCCCTCCACCCTGCTCCAAACCTCAGAAACCACAGGAAAATACTGACTCAGCACCAAGAAGCAAAATCAGAATGAAAGAGGCCCTGCGAAGCTGGAGTCGCCAAACTGCTCTTGCACTGATTTCAGGCCCACAGATGAGTGACCTCTGGAGAAAACCCCAGAGAACTTGGATTCCTTGGACTCCTCCCTCAAAGAGGAGTTCCCCTACATTCTAGGCCTCCAAGAATCCCACATCTTAAGTTTTCCAAGTCTGTGATCAGCACACCGAAGACCAAGAACAGCAGACACAATGCGCCATCCACACAGGCTTCAGATCCTGAAATCATCATGCACTGGGGCAGATGTGAGCTCGCTGCTCACAGTCCTCCTCTTGCACACATGGCCTTATCGCTTTGCCCACTATCCTTTACAGTTGGGTGTGGCCATGTGACTGAAGTCTGGGGCATGCAATGGAGAGAGTAATGTGTGATTCTGGGTCCTGCCCATAAAAACTTCTTATACGAGCTTCCATGTTCTCCCATTTCTGGATTCCTGGCATGACGCTAACCCTAGGGGAGCCTCAGGAACCATGGGTCGATGACAAGAAGGCACAAGAGCCAAAGTGTCAGGGACCCCCAATTTGAAACTCGGAAGGATACTCCCACCCTACCTGCAATGCACTGCTCTGTGAGCAACAAACTTGTACTAGTTCAAGTCACAGAATTTTAAGGTTTGTTTGATAAGAAATGAATGTTACCGTAACTAATGTAGACAGAGACTGTAAAACTGAGCTTATTATGTTTAAAGAACACAAGCTTGGGAGTACTGGCACAGAGCAGAAAGCTAAATAAACTGACATTATTTTTTTAAGCACAAATAAAGTGTAACAAATTAAAAGATGGAAAATACTGAAAGAGTAAAAGATATGGGGGAAAAGTGATTATCTCAGATATTTACTGGAATTCTAGGAGAGAAAGGAAACACATACATACACATACACACACACTATGGATCAGAGGAATTATCTTAAAGAATAGTTGCTGAGAATTTGTCAGAACTGAATGAAAAACATCAGTTCAAAGATTCAATAATTCCAGTGAATCCCAAGAGAAATAAATTTTTATCTACATGATAGCAAAACTGCAGAAAACCAAAACAATGAAGAAAATCTTCAAAGCAGTCACCCAGGGGGCCTTCAAAGAACAGCAGCTAGATGGACAGCTGGGCTCTTGACCGCAACCAAGTCAGAGGATAATGGAATGCACAGTGTCTGCGTGCTGAGAAAATAGCTGTCAGCTTAGAATCTATGCTACGTATACACTCCAAGAACGACAGCGACGGCACTGTAAGACACATTAAACATGCCTTATCACCAGGCCTTCCAGTGGTGCTTGTTGAAAATGCAGGTTCAACACCGGTAGTTACCACAGGGAAGGGAGCTGAGTGTGGATGAAATAAGAGGGACCATTTGGTGGTGGATGGAAACTACACTTTTGGTGGTGATTATGATGTAGCTTATCAAGGTGTCGGAGTACAATGCTGCACACCAGAAACGTAACTTCACAAACCAGTTACCTCAAAAAGAAATTATTTAAAAGAATGCAGATACATGAGCCCCACTGCAGATCTCCTGCGTCAGAAACTCAGATATAGGGTCCAGAAATCTACCCAAACCAGTGACTGCAGTCTCATGTCGGTGATTTCGCACGAGAGTTGCTAGAGAGGCTGACAGGAGCCTGGCCTCAAGAGCTGTGTGCCAGCTGCAGCACTGGAAGCCAAGATAGTTCTAAGCAGGAAAGTGACAATGACCAGTTAGATCACTTTGTCAGGCAGAGGGGAACCAACTGGAAGGAGGGAAGAATGATGGAATGAGCCCCATTAAGGAGTGGTTGCGGGAATCAGGAGAGCAATGGATACAGCTAAGTGTTGTGATGTCCTATGTGCAGTCCTATCTCAACCCAGTGCAGCTAACCAGGTGGCAGTGAACGTACAGCCCCAGGGCTCAGACAGAAGTCTGAGTGTGAAGCTGAGTGTGAGGGTAGTGTATGGAGGCAGGGTGAAATCACTTAAGGGAAAGCAGGCAGAATAGGAAGAGAACAGGCAGGTCCACAAAACCAGGGCCCACACAGCGAGGGAGCAGGAGTTAGCACGTGATGACCACCCCCTTCGTGAAGGACACAATGCTGGGCATTTTGCTCCTGTCTCAGTCAGTTCTCAACAGCTTGATGAGGTTCATCCCCATTTTACAGATAAGGACACCAGGATCAAAAGGTTAAATGATCTACCCAAGGACACAATGTGGTATAGAGTCAGGATCTGGCCTGGGGCCACTGACGGGCCAGCTGCTCTCAGTGAAGGTGAGGGAGGAGAGCACACAGGGCCTTTTGCCATGAATGCAAATTCTGCTGACACCTTGCCAGCTGCATTCTACAGTCCCAGGAACAGGGCACACTGCTTTCTCTCTGACCAGAAATTTCTCTGATGTGAGGAAAGGACACAGGTTTTCCAGAGGCTATGGGGCTTTCACCTTTCAGCCTGATATGAAAACTGGGGATAATGATAGGTTTGGCCAAGTGCTTTTTCTGTATTTATTGATATGATGAAGTGATTTTTCTCCTTTATCCCGTTGATGCAATGCATTACCTGGATTTTCAAATGTTAAACCAGACTTGAATACCTGGGTAATTCCCACTTGATCTTGGTGATTCAATGGTCAGATTCAATTCGCTATTTGGTTGAGGATTTTTGCATGTATATTCATGAGATAATGGTCTGTAGTTCTTTTCTTAGAATGTCTTTGGTTTTATTAGGGAACTGTTGGGCTCATAGAATGAGTTAGAAAGTACTCTTTGCTTTTATCTTCTGGAAGAGATTGTGGAGAATTGGAACCATTTCTTCCTTGAATGTTTCATAGAATTCCCTTCTGCAAGATTATTACTACCAATATTTGTTTAATGGGAATAAGTCTATTCAAATAGTCTATCTCTTCTAGTACAAGTTTTGGCAGATTGTGTCTTTCAAGGAATTGGTCCATTTCATCAGGTTGTCAAATGTGCCAGTGATGAGTTAGTCATAGTTTTCCTTTATTATCCTTTTGATGTCTGGGATCTGTAGTGATGCCCCATCTTTTGTTTGATAGTAACAATTTGAGTTCTCTTTTTTTTCTTAGCCTGGCTACAGGACTATCAATTTTATTGCTCTCTTCAAAGAACCAGCTTTCGATTTACATGATTTTCTCTCCTGATTTTAAGTCACTGTTTCATTGTCCTTTTTTTTTCTGCTTACTTTGTATTTAATTTCTTTTTCTAGCTTCCTAAGGTAGAAGAGTTGAATTTGTTCTTCTTTTTCTAGATTCCTAAGTATATGTTTCTTTTTTTCTAATATATGTATTCAATGCTCTAAATTTGCTACTAAGCTCTACTTCTGCTCTATCACACAAATTTTGTTCCACTTCCATGTAGTTAAAAATATTTTTAAGTATCTTTTGAGATTTCTTTCTTGACCACACCAGGTGCTTTAGAACTCTAGAATACTTACCTCTGGAAAGCAAATGGTAAAATCCCCATTTGCAGATGAGCGAACAAGTTCTAAGAGGAAACAACGTACCCAGGTCACAGGGCCTGGAAATGGGAGAGCTGGGACTGGTGTACCATTTGCTCCCTGGGGACTGGCCTGATCGCAAGTCCTCCTGGTACTGCCTGGTCAGTGGGAGGGTAGGCTTTGAACTGCTCAGGGTGCTCCTGGCGATTCAGAGGTTAGAATTCCCTGGTCTTGGTTGGACCTGGGACCACTGTCGTAAGGGGCCAGAGCCTAAGGGCAGACACTTTCCAGTATGCTTCTTGCTCTCTGACCTGTGGGCATTCCGGGGGCACAGTGGAGTCCAAGTGGAGATCCCACACCCTTCACTTCCACAAAACACAAGCCTGTCCTACAGAAGAATCCTTCCTCAGACACTTCTCTAAGCTCCACCGGGCTGGGATCTACAGGTGAGCACTTCTAAAACACAGTGCTGACTCAGTAGCACTGTCAAAGACCATTTATTTTGAGTAGAAAATAAGCCATGCCTTTAAAAATACATCACAATGTGGACTCTGATGTTTCTGGTCTTTCCTGGTCCCAGTTTTCCTGGAAGGTTCCCTGTGCAGCCAGGCTGGCTGGAGCTCTCAGAATAACTGGGCCTAAGGCAGGGGTATGGCGCAGTGGTGTAGGGTGGGAAGTAGCCCGCAGGCACCTCAGTAGCAGTCAGCCTCATTTTCCCCCAGGATACCTGCGGTGGCCAGCATGTCCTGCAGCAGTGACTGAGGGCTCTGCTCCACGTGGTCACTGCTCTCCGCCAGCGCCCCCTTAAGGCCCTCCAGGTCCAGAGATCTCAGCACAGCAAGCGCAGCCTTAGGCTCCAGGTCCCCAAGGGACTGGCCCTGCTCACCTGCCCGCCACCTCTGCAGAGCAGCCTCCACGGCAGCCGTGTCAGGGTCACTCCCCTCCTCCTCTGGGGCATCACAGGGAGCAGTCTTGGCCCTCAGGAAAAGGAGGAGGTCACAGGACTTCTGGGCCACGGGTCGGTCACAATCAAACAAGGCACGAAAGGCAAAGTCAAAGAGCCGCACTCGGCAGAGAGCCTGCAGGGCCCGGGCCTGTGGGCCGGGCGGGGCCGCCTTGGGAAGGGCCGCAGCGCAGGGGCAGTGGGCGCCAGGCTGGCCCAGCAGCTGCCCCAGGAACACCAGGCCTAGCTCCAGGCCCTGGGCCCGGACTTCCCAATCCAGGTCCTGGCTTGCCACCCGGAGCACTCTGGTCACAAACCGCTCCAGGTCAGTGGCCACATCAGCATGGCCATCCCTCAGCCACTCAGTGAAGACCTGCATGGCAGCCCGGCGAGGGAAGCCCTCCGAGTCAGCAGAGAGGGTGTGCAGAAGCTCCGTGAGCAGGCCTGTCTGGGAGACAGCCAGGGTGAGAGGGGCTGGAGGGGCTGAGGCCAACACAGCGCTTCAGAGACCCTGACGGCAGGACCAGGCTTCTGTCTGCTGGTCTGTTAAGGAGGGTTGACTGGAGGCTCGAAAGAACACAGTGGAAGTGCCTGGCAGAGCCCTGGCCTCAGACCACCCACAGCGGCAGACCCACTCCACCCCAGGTATTAGTCACACGCAGTGATGTGCTGCCTCCTACCTCCAGGTCCCCTGGGTGCTCAGAGCTGGTGGGGGTGGTGTACAGCCCCCAACTAGAGAGCTGCCCCATGGTGGTCACTGCACTTGCGCGGACGTAGCTTTCAGGGTCTCTCAGGAGCTGCTTGGCAAGTTTGGGCACTTCTGAGGTGAGGAGCACGTGTCTAAAGTCAGCCTGTCCTGGGGATCGAGAGGCCACAACCAGCTGTGACCAAGGGCTGAGCCCGCAGCCTCCCACGTTCCCCTGAGGGTTTCCGGGGTGTTCCCAGGTCCCAAAGCCAACAGGAATTGACCAGGGTGCTAAGGCCTGGTTAAACTGCCAGGTCGCCCTCCATGCCCCTCACTCACCTCCCCAGCGTCTGGTTATCTGGGTCAGGAACTCCAGGCTCGAGTCCCTCACCTCCCAGCAGGGGCTACACAGGCGCTTCTGCAGCACGGGGAGCAGCTCTGGGACAGGAAGGGCTGCTCAGAGAGACCCAGGTCTTCCCATCCAACCTCCAGGTGCCTCCCACCCCGTGACTCCCACAGTTTACCCCAGAAACAGCCAGGGTTACCTCTGAGGAACAGCTGGATGGAAGGGTTTAGATCACAACCACTGGAGGTCATGCGTGAGCTCAGGAGCCACCCCAGTGTGGCCTGGAAGGTCTTCTTCAGAACCTGAAGTAGGCAGAGCAGAGCTGAGGGCCATGAGGGGCAAGAGGGAGGGGTGAGCAGGACAACCTGCCCTGGTCAGCTCCCATCAGCCCCCGTCCACCTCCCCTGTGTCCCTGCCCCTGCCCCCGGGCACAGCATGGGGACAACGTGCAGGAAAAGGAACAGTGGTTTTGACTTTATGAGGCACAAGCATCTGGAGTCAGAAAAACTGGCATCCCAAACTCAGGGAGAAGGGGGTAGCCTCATCAGAACCCCCAAACTGAGGGAATGCGATTTCTACACCAAGACTCAAGAAACTACCTGGGGCAGCTTTGTCTTAAAGCTTTAGGATCCACCAAGCTTTTCACCCAAATTTCCACTGTCTACTCGGCAGCATGAGCTGTCAAAGCTGCACCCACCAGAGCTGGATGGTACAGCCATCAGAACAGGGGTGTATTGCAGACGTTAAGAGTCTGGGCCCAAAGCACAGGTGCCTACTGGCTCTGGTTGATAATCCCCTGCCTCCGCAGCCCAGCACATGCTGGGATTCAATCTTCACTGACACTGGGCCCTAGCAAGCCCTGTGCAGCCTCCTGTCTCTCCAAACTCACTTCACAAAGCAGCTCAGGCCCCACATAGGACCTGCAAGAGTTTCCCATCTCTGCTCCCCTTCTCTTCTCCCTCCCCCCTTGCACCAATGCCTGTACCGTGGGGCTGGAGTCGGGGCTCTGGAGATATTCCAAGAGAATGGCAAACACCTGCATCACCAACTCTGGGGGGCCTGTGGGAGATGCAGATGAATGAGGAACCCCAGTCTCTCATCCCCGGCCTCCCCAGCACAGGAGGAAGCATGTCAACCCAAGGAGAGCAGAGGAAGGATTGCCCTGATGCAGAGCCCCACCCTGCCCAAGGATGAATGTGAGACATCAGTCCCACGTGGGGGAAAGAAGGCACAGGCATGACACCCAAGATGTGCAAGAGGAATGTTCTCGCTCACCTGTCCCCTGAGACAGAGTCCCCAGGAAGTCCAGGGCTGCTCTCTGGACCCGGACACAGCCCACCAGGATGGCACAGAGGCGGCCCCCCACATCAGAAGTAGGGGCGGCTGAGCCATTGCAGAACCTCAGTATTGTCACCACTGCTCCAAGGAGAGGCCCCTGGGGCCAAGGCGAAGGGCACTGAGGCTGGGGAAGAAGGGTTGGTCAGCGCAGGCCCAGAGGTCGCCTTCCAGGTCTGCTGCCCCACACGTCACTCTCCCTTTCAATCACTCCCTCTCTCTAAACATCAGAGTGAGGCTTGGGTCAACACCTAGCTCCACTAAGGAGTTGGGCCTGGAGCCCATGGTCTGAGCTAATATGAGCAGCCAAGGCCCCACCTACCAGGGGCTGCAGCAACTCCAGGTGGGCCAGAGTCCGGCACAGGAGTCCCACATAGGTTGACTTGGAGGACAGGAGCACATTCATTGTCACCGAGTCACCCTCAGCCCCATCCAGCAAACCTAGAGGCCAAACCAGAAACAACTCCCAGTGAGAGCGCATTTCCTACATGGCTGCAATAGGTCTTCCCACCCCCGTGGCCAGCACCCCACAACAGAGGCCAGGATTCTGACAGGTGGACTCTGAGGCTCAGAGTGGGTGGCTTGCGCAGGGTGACATCAGACTGGCCAGAGACAGGACCTGAACCTATCTGGAGGGCTTCCTAGTATCAGTGCCAGATCACGTGTCTGTCCTGGGTCAGGAAGCACCAGTTACCAGAGTCTGAGGTGGGGGTGAAAGGCCGTTGCTCGGGGGCCATCCAGATGATGCCCACTGGTGGGGGCACTGCCCCAGTAACTCTGGGGTAGGGACATAAAGGGCAGAGTCACACCTGGGATAATGCCTTGGTCACCTTCACTCTTATCTGGGAATAAGCCAGCTACACTGCTATCCATCAGCTTATCCCAAGCCACAGCACATGCTCAGACCCCAGGGTGCTGCCCTCCCATACCTGCCCAGTCTTCCCAAATAGTGTACCTGGGAGTCCGGGGGCCTGAGCTGTGGCTTGCAGGACACATGCGAAGGGCTGGAGGAGAACACCAAAGGCCTGGGCCCTCAATGCCTGTGGGCTGGGGACAGAGGACACAGTGAGCACACCCTCGTACTGAGGAGTGCTGGCTGCCCCACTGGAGCAAGGGGCCTGGTGCTGAGGAGCTGCAGAAACAACTTCCCTGCGGTCACCCAGACTGTGGACTACTGGTGGAGACTCCATGGGAGCTGCTAGAAAGCATCTCCCCAGGCCCCAAGGAATGAAGGCCTAGCCACACCCAGCCCAATGGGCAGTGGCCTGAGGGACCGAGTCCCCTCCTACAGGGGCATTCCAGTGGTTCATCTCCTGTTCAGCCGAGGTATCCTTTTCAGTGTTCCAGAAGCACTTATCCCAAGTGCATGGGCTGGGATGGGGCAGGAGACAATGCTAGCACAGAGCTCTCCTTCCAGGCGAGCCGCTCATCCATCATTCTCCCTTTGACTGCTCCCTCTCTCTGAACATTGGGAGACCCTGGAGCCCAGAGAGGGGCCTATATTGCATTCCCAGTCCCTCTGCTAAATGGGCCCTGGGGCCATTCTCACCCTTAACCTGGGCCAACATGACCACCTAGAACCCTGGAAGGCTTTCTTCATTCTTCCTCCTCCCTTCCAGGAAGCTGTCTGGAATGGTCCCTAACACCCACCCTGGTGTGTGCACAGGGTCATGGCCCAGAATCCACAAGCTGTGGTTGCTAAGGAGGGGGACAGAAGAGAGCGGAGTGAGGGGTCCTGGGTCTGACCCAACCGCACTCTGAGGAGAGCGACTCCAAGAATCGCTTTTTCTCTGGGGAGCCCATTAAGCTTTTGTTAGAATAAAGTATGTCACTAAAGAGAGCACAGAAGCCACAGCCTATAGCACTGTCTTGATGATATGTCATGCACTGCCTCTGACTGTTCTCCGGTCTCGGGAGCTCCTTGGGAAGTTCCCTGATCATGATGGCCATACCCGAGACCTTTTTAACTGCACCTGCACAAAATAAACTCAATCTTTACCAGTCCTGCAGCTTCAGGATCCCCAAAGCCAGAGGCCCTGCATGTGTGGGGTTCAGGTGGCTCAGTGTCTGTGCCAGTGTCTCCCACAGGCCACAGGCCGATGAACTCAACACAGGAGAACTGCAAAGAGACACAGAAAGAGAACATTATTCCTCAATACAGCACCAGAGTCCCTCGGGTGCCCAGTGGGGCTACAAGGCCTGAGGCTGGTGTGCCCAGCTGAGACAGGGGGTCTTTCCTAAGTCTGTGGGCTTTTAGGACCCCTCTGGGTTTTCTCTACTTGAGATTATCAGAGCCGATGAGATACAGTCCCAATGTAACAGCTGCCTGAAGGCCTCCTGAGGAAACAAGCATGCCAGTTCTTGCCTGCTCCCAGCTGCACCCCCACCCCCATGTGCCCCCAGCTGTGCCCCAGGGACCTGACCGGGCCACACTGAGGAGAAGGTCCACCAGCGGGTGTGCAGCTGGGACAGGGTCTTTCTCGAGCAGACAGGTCACAAGGGGACTCAGCTGCACCCAAAGGACTTCGGCCCAAGGGCTGTGGCAGTGCCCGAAAGTGGTAGTCAGGACATTCAGGGCCGGTGTGATCCTTGGAGGAGCCATCGAGCGCAAGGACTCTTCAATGTGACCCACGATCTTCTGGGCGCATGGTGGCCAGTCGGCAGTCTGTGGACTAGGATGCTCCCCAGGCAGGCTGCGCATCGACAGAGCCAGGATGTGCACCAGGAGCTGGCTGGCTGCCGAGGCCACAAACAGGCTGGGGTCTCCCTGAAGGGAGAAGATGGTATCAACAGCACCTTGGGGAGGGGATGAGGGGTGGAGAAGAGAGGGTCAGAGGAACAGTCTGATGCAGCATCAGATACGACGTCACTGAGGGACTTGTCACCAGACTCAGGGACTGACTCAAAGATAGCACATTCCAGGAAGCCCCATTCCCTTCCTCCCCTAGGCCCAGAGTTGAGGAGTCAGAAAAAAGGCTTTCCAAGGCCCCTGGCACCATCTCCTCCTGCTTTAGACTGTGGAGGTTTTGATTCCTTCCGATTAGCTTCAAAGTCTCCCAGCGGCCTGACCTGACTGCCATACAAGTCACCAGTGTGACCCTCAAGAGGCCTGTGCCCTTCCTAGGGTGATGCACGTGTTCCTTGCAGCAGCCTTGTGGTATCGGTCACTTCAGAGGAGACGAGGCCCAGCAAGGTATAGTGATTTCTCTGGGGTCACTTGGCAGTGAGCATGACAAGGCAACAGGCTGAAAGCTGCTGACACTCACCACAGTTGGCCAGGAAGTGCATGGCACTGGGGTGCTGGGCCAGGGAGCGCAGGCCCTGGATCCAACCACTGCGCACACCAGGGGCAGTCCAGGCAGCTTGGCCCAGGGGGCCTGCCTCTCCAAAGAGCCCAGGCAGCAACTCCCCCTGCTGGGAAGAAGAGAAGGAAGCGATTACCTGGGCATGTTCCCAGAGACAGGCACGCAGGCGGCTTTCCTGTTACTCAGGGCTGGCAGAGGCACTTCTCTGGGGAACTTGCTCAGAAGCTGCTGCTACAAAGTGCCCGGGACAGGTGTGCTTGGGAGGAGGCAGGTAGACCTACAGAGGCCTGCAGGTCAGTGGCAGCGATGGCTGCTCACTCTGCCTCCCAGGGGGAGTACCCCAGGAGAAGAGCTGAGTTTTAAATAAAGGTTCATAATCCTGTTAGCGTTCACTTCAGGAATCCTCCCAAAAGTACTACTACCGCTTCCCCTCCAAGGCATACCTCTGACGATGACAGCAGTTCAAGGATCCCAACCTCTCTAGAGCCTGTTCAACTTCAAAGCTTAGCATGTAGGGTATTCCAGGGTACCCAGCCTCCTCCAGGGGACGCTGGATTCCTCAGCACACCTGCTGTCTTGGTCCTGTCCTATCCGTCCCCACCTGTCCAAACTCTACAACCCAGTTCCAAGCCCACACCCCATGGAGCTGACTGCCTCTCAATCCCCAACAGTTTATGAATTTCATAGTACCATTACATGTTTCTCCTATCTCTTACCACATGCACAAGATTCCTGTTGGCCACTAGATTTCAACACAGTGGAGACCCTGGTGCTGCCTATTACTAACAGACCCTCATAGGTGTAGTTATTCACTCTGTTTTACTTGTCCTGACTGTCAAAATGGAGGTCAGAGTCTTGCCATTGGGCAAGTCCAAGCCATTGGGTATCCTGTTCAGCTACAGCTCCACCTTCAACGGATGAAACCCCCTACTCACCTTGGACTCCAGAATAAAGGACCATGGGATCACAAAGACACATTTTCAATCACTCAGGGATGAGAGTCTAACTCTACAGTGACTTCGAGGCCCTAAGAGGTGGTTGCTGCCTTCACCTCACAGGGGAGGCTCTCTGTGGAATCCGCTGTCACCTAAAGGGTGGCCCATCCCCCACCAAAGTTACAGCCAGTTCACGATGGGAGGCTACAAAGATTCAGCCTTGAGTAGACTGTCTGCATGTCTTGGATCTTCTTAGTCTTCATAACCATCCAGTCCAAACAAGACAGGTATGATTCTTATCTCTGCTATAGGGAGGAATCAAGGCTTAGGGGGCTTGTGACCTTAGGCAAGATCATCCAGCAGATGAGTGACAGAGAGTCAACTTCAGTCCTGTCTTAATTCAAAAAGCTCACCCTTTTGCCCCAACATCATTCTTGATGAGTTTTCAAAACTCATCAAAGTGGGGGTCACACTCAGGAATAAAATCTTACAGTACAAGCCATGTTTCAAAGTCTCAGGGGTTGTGACAGCCACCACCACCTATGAACCTACAGGAGAAGCAGCAGCACACCTCCTGGTGGGTCGGTCAGGGTTAGGGAGTAGGCTCACCTGAAGATACTGGAAACAGTCTTCCTGGGCTGCAAACACCCCTGCGAGGCGGAGTGAGAAGGAAAGGACTCTGGAGTTGAGATCCATGGGTTTCAGCATATGGAACAGCAGCTCTACCAGGCAAGGATTCTCCTGTAATAATAAGAGACTGGACCCTGGAGATGGCCCAGTGGGGGAGCATGTCACTTGGGCACAGCATTATGTGTCCGCCTAAGGGATGGTTCTTCCAGGAACTCCCAGAGCCCTCTGCTCTCAAGCAGTGAGACTAAGTCTCACCAGGAGAAAGTGCTTGCAGCAGAGTTCATAACTTCAATTCAATGGGGGGAGGGGACAAACCAGAAAATAACCTCAATAATGGGGAAAGGACATAGACAGGAAATATGAATGGCCAGCAAGCCTGAAAAAAAAATTGTCTAGTTGATTATGAAAAAGAAATGCAAATTTCTTTTACCTCTCAAATGGATCCTTTTATTTTAAACTGAGAGAACTGAATGCAAAGAAATATGGAGTGGGTATTCATTCCAGACCTGGCATCCAAAATTTCTGCACCCAACTACATTATTCAAAAGCAATTTGAAAGACAATTTGAGGGAAAGGTGGGAAGAGCCCTTGCTGAAAGAACTACTAAAGAATATGAATTGGGGGCCTCCCTGGTGGCGCAGTGGTTAGGCGCTGTGCTGTGGAGCTGTCGGCAGTGGCGACAATAGTTCAACACCCAGCTGGGGAGATTCCCACATGGCACAGCAGACCTCTCCTGCCTCACCCGCTGCCCCCCTCAGCAGTGTAATTCCGTCAATCTGTCTGTTCTGCTCCCCACTCTGTCTCTGGTGAAGAGACCCTCTTGCCGCCCCACGCCCCTGGTCTGTACCCCAGCTTGTATGCAGAAATCAATCTTTAAAAAAAAAAAAGACTATCAATCGGTAAGAAAAAAAATGAGCAGGGTAAACAAGAGAGAAGCAGCAAAGAGACCAATAAACATGGGTAAATTTTAAATAGCACTGACTTTACCAATTAAAAATAACTTTTGAAAGTTTTAAAAACAAAATAAACTCAAAATACTAAACAAGATTAACACAGACAACTGTGCTATGTTAAAACTGTGTGGAGGTAACATACTCTAGATGAACAGAAAATAGAGATTCTAACTTTTGACATTTAAAATCCAGTTTGGGGCCTCCCTGGTGGCGCAATGGGTTAAGTCTCAGCCTATGAAGCTATCCGCAGTCACTGCAGCACGAGTTCGATCCCCAGCCAGGGTAACTGGGGCTACTGAAAGGGGAGGGGAATGTGGGTAGAAACAAAGCGGGTAGGGGCCCAGTGGTCTAGGGTAAAGGCTACAGGTGTTTTGGTGGTGGGGATGATGCGACAACATGCATCTGAGGAGGTGTGGGTCTATTCCCTGAATCATATGTAGTGTTGTAAACCAACTACCCCAACAATAAAATTATTGATGGATAGATAGGTAGGCAGATAGACAGACCGAAAGATAAAAGGCTTCTTAATCTGCCGTGGCAGGTATTAACAGGAGCCGAGAGGGCCTCCCTGGTGGCACAACGGGCTAAGTCTCAGCACTATGAAGCTATCCAGAGCCACGGCAGCACGAGTTCAATCTCCGGCCAGGGAGCTTCCCACATGGCACAGCAGACCTCTCCTGCCTTGCCCACTGCTCCCCTCAGCAGTGTATTTCAGTAGATCTGCCTGCTCTGCTCCCCACTCTGTCTCTGGTGAATTTTCTCACCACCCCACACCTTTGGCCTACACCCCAGTTCTTGTACGCATAAATAAATAAATCTTAAAAAAAATTTAAAAATAAAATCCAGTTTAGATAAGTACTAATGAACATAAATAGAATTCACAGGCTCAAAAACCAGAAGAAAAATGAACAAAAGCTCTATCAATCAAATGGAGGGGTAGAAGGTAACAAAGATAAGGCATGGGAAATATTAAAAATACATAAGAATATAGTGAAAATAGGCTCAAACAGAACAGTGTCCTCAACAAATGAAACAGACCTCTCAGATGAAAATAAGAACCAAAGACTTCCAATCTGTTTACAAGAAGCAATGAAGAATGACAACACAGAAAGCTGAGGGAAAAAGGAGCAAAAAGAGACATGGTGGGCAAACTCTAATTTTAAAGTGCTGGCACAGCAAGAGTAACAAAGCCAATTTTTTTTTTTTAAAGATTTATTTATTTATGCTGGGGTACAGGCCAGAGGCATGGGGCAGCGAGAGGGTCTCACCAGAGACAGAGTGGGGAGTAGAACAGGCAGATCGACAGAAACACACTGAGGGGAGCAGCAGGCGAGGCAGGAGAGGTCTGCTGCACCATGTGGGAATCTCCCCAGCTGGGCATCGAACTCGCGTCACCGCTGCAGACAGCTGCACAGCGCAACGCTTAACCACTGCGCCACCGGGGAGGCCCAACAAAGCCAATTTTAAAGCAAAGTGCATTATGGTGCTTTTGAAAGAAAACCACTGTCCAAAGAGACATATCCCAGGAAGATATAATGCACATACCTAACCTACCTGAAAGCAAACAAAACAAAAGGGCAGAATTTCAAAGAAAAAGTATAAGAATTTTACACAGCTCTCAGGAACAATTAAGCAAACAAATCAGCAAGAAAAGCAGGATTAAATAACATGAACTACGGTACAAGTAGTAAACTAAGCAGGCAGTGACTGCTAATAGGGTACCAGGTTTCTTTGGGGGAAGAGGGACGAAACTTTGCAAATTAGATTGTGATCATGGTTATACAACCCTGTCAATTTAAAATGTCACTGAATTGTACGTTAGATGGGTCAACTGCATAGTATATAAATTATATCTCAAATAAGCTGTTTAAAAAGAATTGAAAAAATTTTACTACCAACTGTAGGGTTGAGGACCCTACAAACACCCAACATAGCACCTTACAGGTAAATCTATAGAGCATATGCAAAAATTGCCAGTGTACTATTCCTCAACAAAAGCCCCAACAGCTCCCTGGTGGCCTAGTAAGTCTCAGCACTACCACCATGAAGGCCCACCACTATGATCTGAGTTCAATCCGCAGCCAGGGAGTTAACATGGCACAGCAGACCTCTCCTGTTTCACCTGCTGCTCCCTGTAGCAGTGTACTTCACTAGATCTGCCTGTTCTGTTCCCCACTCTATTTCTAGTGAATCCTCTCACCCTTGTCCACCACACCTCTGGCCTGTACCCCAGTTCTTCTACGCAAAAATAAATTTTAAAAATATCTTTAAAAAAAAAAAGTTTGCCAGAGTCTCATCTACTAAGTCTAGATAATTTTTTTTTAAAAAGCCTCAACTGATTAAAAAAAAAAAAATCAACATATAGGTATTTCCTAACTCCATGAAATAAATAAGAAACCAACAATAAAAAGAATGAAAAAAAATTTTTATCTAAAGGATGTCCTTTTAAATAATTTATGAGTGAAGAAAAATAACATTAAAAAGCTACATTATCTGGAACTAAATTATAATGAAAGTCCTACATAGTGAAACTTGCAGGATACAGCTTACGTTATGCTTTCAGAGAAATTGTAGCCTAGAATGAAAATATTTGTAAACAAGAAAAACCTATTATTCATCTCAAAGAAGAGTAATAGAACAAAATAAAACAAAGAAAGTAACAAATAGCAGAAATTAATGACATGGAATCTATCCTAAAGTAATTATCAGTCAAGAGAACAGTTAGATGATATTTGTGGGCAAGGAATGCTACTATGGTTTATTTATAATCATAAAGCATTTGAAACACAAGCACCTAACAGTGAAGTGTTAGAATAAATTATGATCCATTCACACAGTAAATGACTTACAGTCGATAAAATCCATGTGTTCCATGGGGAAAACATCCACTATAATGGTAAGAGAGTAAAAGCACCACACCAAATGGCATTTACAGTGCAAAATAATTTTTATAAAAAAAGAATGTGTTCGGAAAAAGGCTGGGAGCAAAAATGTTGATGATGGTTTAACTTTCCTCTTTGCTCCCTTGTATTGCTCAAATCATAAACAGAAAGAAAACAAAACTGGCCTCCCTGGTAGCGCAGCGGTTAAGCGCTGCGCTGTGGAGCTGTAGGCAGCGGCTACACAAGTTCGATGCCCGGCCAGGGATATTCCCACATGGTGCGGCAGACCTCTCCTGCCTCGCCCGCTGCTCCCCTCAGCAGTGTACTTCCGTTGATCTGCCTGTTCTGCTCCCCACTCTGTCTCTGGTGAACCCTCTCGCCACCCC
The DNA here is from genome assembly GCA_004024925.1 of Scalopus aquaticus. Classification (NCBI taxonomy): domain Eukaryota; kingdom Metazoa; phylum Chordata; class Mammalia; order Eulipotyphla; family Talpidae; genus Scalopus; species Scalopus aquaticus. Next base: position 68,535 of record PVIJ01003387.1, on the reverse strand, counting down.
ATGAAACTTGCCTGTACCCCAGCTTGTATGCATAAATAAATAAATCTTAAAAAAAAAAAGAAAACAAAACTGATTTCTTAAAACAAGCAAAATAATGCAATGAGAACAACAAAATGTGTGTCCATGTCCTTTGCAGCTACCCAGCATGAACTGAACTGGAGGCCTGAATCCCAGCTACGGACTTCCAACTTGAGTTCTCCTGATCATTCCCCGGGCATGAGCTTGAGTGTCCCAATTAGCCAGGGGAATCTTTGGGTTATGAAGGGAAGCCTCCTGCACCTTGTCCCATACTCTGCATATTACCCCTGGTTTCTGGGGAAAGTCAACAGCAGCACTCTCATGCTTACCTGCTTCAGTTACCGTTTTAAACCAATCCAGCAGCTTCTCCAAACAGGTGTCATCTGCCACTGGCTGCCTGGGGTCGGCCAGAAGGGCACAGAGAGCCGGGAGTAATCTGGAGCACTCTGCATCCATGATGAGGCCAGGAGACCCTGCAAAGGCAATGTCGAGGCCAGACCACAATGTGGGTGTGTCCTAGTAACAGGGAGCCCCCATGTCCACTCAGGCACTGGAACTTCCATCTCAGGCTAGAGGTGAAGATCCTGATCCTCAGAGGGAAGTTTCCAGGTGCCCAGATGGACGCAAAGCCTCAGCCTGGGTGAGGGAACCGCTGGAAAAGTTTGGTGTAAACCAGAAGGCCTTAGGAGCTCAAAGTCTGCCAATTTTGGTCACTGGTGGAGAGGAACAGTATGAAACTCATCTAGGCTACTAGGTGGGCCAGTCAGGAGGTGGGGGAGGCGGATAGAGGATGCGTGCATCCTGGGGTCTGCCGCATACACGAGGGTAGGAGAGTCTCAGTCAGCCGGACGTGTCTGTCCCTCCCAGCATGAGTGTATGTGCCACGTGTGTGCGCCAGCAGTGTGAGCGGAGGTTAAGGCACTATGTCCTGCGCCAGTCCCTCCTCGGCCTGGGTGTGCACCTGCGTATCCAGGAGTCCAGGAGGGGACGTGGTGGCCGTCGGTCCTGTAGTCAGGATGGGCTCGCAGGCGGAAGGGTAAGGGTCATCAGTGACTCTATCAGGGGTAGTTTGTAAGCCCTAAGCTGGGGCTGACTGTCCCAGCTGACTGACCGTCAGTCCAACCCTGGCGAGGCAAGGACCCTGTGAAAGGAGCGCTCCCGGCGGTTCCGAGTCAGTTGGTTCTGTACGTCCAGGCCACCAGAAGGTCCAGAAGGGTTGCACGCCAGCTCCCCAGCTGCTCCCCTGCCCCGCCGGCCCCTCACCCCACGCCCCGACTCGGGAAGGCCTGTGACTGCGACTCTCTCGGAGGGCGCGCACCACCCTCGCAGGGTTCTGTCAGCTGCGGGGGCCCTGCCCCTGCCGCCTCAGGTCCCGCCCCGGACCGCGCCACCTCCTGGGTCTGCAGGGAACCGAGGACAAGACGGTGGGTGTGAGGTTCGGTGAAAGCTCCCCTGGAGGTCACTGATATCTTAGAGTCCGCAAACATTGAGAATGGTTCAAACAGAGAGGCTGAGGACAGGCAGGAGCTAAAGCGGTCGCCCCAGCCCACCACCCCATCACCTCAGTGGTACCTGCCCAGGCGTGCCGGAGCATGGCGCCTGAGAGGTGGGGCTCCTGGAGGAAGGGGTGGGGACTGTTCCGGAAGGGGCGTGGTTCCTCCGGCCAAGGGCGGGGGGCCAGGCGGGCAGCACGTGCTTGCAGAAGGCGTTCCTAGGTCTGAGGGTTTTTCCATGTGAGCCGGAGATTCTGGGCTTTTTCAGGAATTTAGGGGATGCACGAGGAAGTAACGGATATCCTGTGGTCATTAAAATGAACCAGAAACTTAAAAAACTGATTTTTATGAGGAAACCACTTTGAACAACCACTTCTCTGATCATCAACCTCTAGCATTGAAATCCCCGAATAACTGAGCGATAGTTTCAAGTAACACAAAATAAGCAGCGTACAGAAGTTTCTAGGTATCCAATACCATAAAATACCCATCTCACTATATGTCAGGTTATCTTTATAACCCATTGAATTCCTGAAACCTGAAGAAGGGAAGCCTTGGCATTGACCAGAGCCAGCATAAACCAGCCTCTGGAATATGGGGCAGGAGGGAGCTGAGTGACCTCTGGTACCCACACACTCAGTATGGTGCTAATCTCTACCTTTTGATGGGATTTACCCCTATTTTCTCTTACATGGAGACGCATGATCTACACTGCAACATCCTGAACATGGAGGAATGGGATGCAATCAGCCCCTCTTTCCTGACACTATCATAATGTTATATAAGATGAAACTAGCCTATTTAAAGAGTCTCTTTGTTTAAGGAGATTTGTCTGGAGGTCTGATTCTTGCTCTGTTGCTTTTCAATAAATCTTTCCTTTAAACCAGCACTGAGTTCCTCATTTTAATCTTAGCCTCGAAGTACTCAAGAGCCCAGTTTTCTTTTGGGGAGCAGGGTGCCAATTTGTCCCGGTGCCCCTGGACATTTGGCCCGGATCAGGGCATTTCAGCTCATCAATCAGGGACCTGGGTGAGACTCCTTTTTAATCACAGTAACATCTGTCTTTTATAAACAATGCTGGTGGCAGCTCAGTGGAGAGCATGAAGTTTCTTTTCTCTTCCCTTGCATCAGAGAAGTCTAAATTAGGAACCAGAACATAGGGTAAATCCTCTACCTGGAACTACTCAAGAAGCAGGACAGAGAAGGAACTCCAGAGAGTGAAGTAGATCATTTTAGAACAAATACAGTTTCACTATTTCAAATATCACTCCAGTAATCAAAGTAGCTTGACAGCTATCAAAATGTTACTTGATAGCTTCTGTTTTTTGAGGTGTTACCAAGTGCCAGGCACTGTGGTAAATTTGATTTCTGTTATTTCCTTTGGTGCTAACCAAGGCCCTGAAACTATCTTCATTTTGTATCAAGGAGACAGGCTGTGACAAGAATCGAACTCCTGAGCACTACCAGGCTTAGTCTTCCTTGATTGTGGAGAGACAACTCACTTTGTTGTACAGATGAGAAAATCAAGGAAAAAAGGTTTGTGGACCTATAGAAGGTCGGTGCCATAACTAGAACACTCATTACTTCCCCAGCGTTCCTTCTACTACACTGAGCTGCTCCAGTGTGAGCATCCATTTGTTCCTCAGCACATAGTAATATCACTGTCACATTGCATCTGCTTTGGAACAGGGCCACTGTTTCAAGCAAATTTACAGATTTGGACTCATTCACTCCTCACAACAACCCTTTTCTCTACTTCATATGATCCTGAGGAAACAGAGAAGCTACTCAACTCCATCATATCACATACCCGTTGACTGAGCATCGGGCATGTGCCAGACCCTTTCCAAGGCTCAGAGACACAGCCGTGAACACAGCATAGCCCCACCCCAGAAGGCTTACATTCTGGATATGGAATATTCTTGTAGGTAAAAAATGTCAGGGAGCTGGAAAAATAAAGCAAGGTGAGATGCTGGTGGAAGCCTGTATGAAGAGAAAGAGCAAATCATACTTAGCAAAAATAGTCATGCGTGGCTGAATGTTCCTATCAGGCGGTCCCAACAAGTTACACCTTACAGCCTAGGTGCATAGCAGGCTGTACCATCTAGATTTGAATAAGTACCCTCTGTGACTTTTGAACAAGGAGGAAATGAACTAACATTGCATTTTCCAGAATGTTTTTCCGTCTTTAGCGACACATGGCTGTATTTAAATTGGTAGCTTCTATTTTATGAAGTGCCCCCAAATATTGTCATGATACACGCTGAGTACAGCACAGTCTCTCACTTGTTTCTTGCCCTGTGGCTACATGAGAATCCCAGTGAAGGAGATGGGGGTCAAGGAAGACAATTTTCTGAATGTCAGAAGCCTGTGACATTGCAGAAGCCCTTGACCCTTTCAAGGTTAACTTAGTATTTATTAATTTCCTGCTCGGTGACTAGAGCACAAGCCTGCTGTGTAGCATCCACGAGAAAAAATAAAAAACAAGCTGAAAATGGCCAACAGGTACATGAAAAAATGTTCAACATCACTTATAATCAGGGAAATGCAAATTAAAACCACAATGAGATAACACCTCACCCCAGTGAGAATGGCGCACATTAATAAAACAGGCAACAACAAATGTTGGCGAGGATGTGGAGAAAAAGGAACTCTACTACACTGCTGGTGGGAATGCAAATTGAGCCAACCACTATGGAAAGCTGTATGGCGTTTCCTCAAACTGCTAGAAATGGAACTTCCATATGACCCAGCAATACCACTACTGGGAATATACCCAAAAGACACAAAAACACTAATCCGAAAGGATACATGCACCCGCATGTTTATTGCAGCACTGTTTACAATAGCTAAGGTATGGAAACAACCCAAATGCTCAAAAATAGATGACTGGATCAAGAAGATGTGGTACATATACACAATGGAATACTATTCAGCATTCAAAGAAGATAAACACATGCAATTTGCAGCGACATGGATGGAATTAGAGGGGATCATACTCAGCGAAACAAGCCAGAAAGAAAGAGAAAAATATCGAATGGTTTCACTTATAACAGGAATATAGGGGAGCCAAATAAGAAAGCAACATTCAGCAGGGAAGGAGGGGAGGGGGAGGGATCAAGAGGGGGTAGGAGGGGAGCACGGAGGACTATGGTGATGGCTCCACGGGTGAACAGGTGGTGGGTAACTTATAGGGAATACATAATAATGTAAAAGATACGAATAACAAAAATAAATATCTATTACATTAAAAAAAAAAAAAACAAGCCGAGCTCTGCATACTGCAAAGCGCTGTACACTGTGAACCAGGCGGGTTTTGGCTCCGCCCTGCGCTGGGCTCACAACTCCACGCGCAATGCTTGCAGGCGGGCTGGGCCTCGGCGCAAGCGCGCGGTCGCCGGGTAAACCCAGCGCCGGCCACATCCGGGGCTCGCCGCGCCGCCGCGCGGTTGCTATGGCAACAGGGTCGCGGCCCGGCGCGCGGGAGGGCCGAGAGGTTGCGGGCGGCTGGGAGCAAGTGGACACCCAAAGCCGGACTGGCGCGCCCGTAACTCCGAGGGGCGGCCGGTCACTGCCGCCGCCATGTCACTAGACACCGGGGAGCGAGCCTCGGAGACGGTAAGTGGAGCGGGGTAGGGGGAGCGGCGGGCGGGCCTCCTTTCCCCTGCCCGTTGCCCGCCGACTGCGGGGCCCGGCGCGGGCAGGAGGAAAGAGGCGCACGGCCGGCAGCCGCGGGTGACAGCTGCCATTATTGTTACCGCATAAGAGCGGACCTCTGGTCCCCACCCGCGTGCAGCTGGCGGGGCCTCTGCGCTCCTCGCCCAGCCTCCGGCGGCCTCTGGATCCCGCCTGCCCTTGCACGGACCCCCGCTTCCTGGAAGCCTTCCCGGACTCCGCCCCCTCGTCGCCCGGCGCCTGCCGAGCTGGGCTAGTGCCGAGCCTGCGATACGGTCGCCAGGTGACAGAGCTTCCTGCGTACGTGCACCCTACCTTATGCCCCCAGGGCTAGGGGCGTCCTCGAGTTCCGTCCTGTGGCAACCGAGGGGGCTGTTGGGACCATCCCCGGGCTGTAGGTGGAAGCCCTGGGCTCTGGGAGCAGGCCTTGCGAGCGCTGATGGAAGAGGACTTCCCGGAGGATGTGCTGCCCAGGTTTACTCCCTAGAGTGAGGGCTAGCTTGCCTCTTTACCAAGTCATTTTGGAGAGCCCCTCTTTGCTGGAGATATGAGCGTGAATAAATTGCATTCCCAAAGGGGCAGGACAAGACAATAGACAGATCATTAAGATCTAAAAGCGAAAAATCCTGTGCAGAAAATAAGACATGCCATATGAGAGAGATGGGTTGGGACAGGCTGCTTTGGATTGGGTGCCAGGAACAACCTTCTTGAGGATTCACACTGGTAAGGAGGAGGCAGTCTGGTTCAAATCGAAGAGCAGAGGGACACCTAATACTAAGGTCCAGACATGGAAATTGCTGTGCTGTCAAAGCTTGCTGGGATTCCTATGGGGTGGGTCGGCATGAAAGGCAGGTGGGCATGGGCCTGAGTGGGAGTGGAAGAGTGGGCATGGTTCTGACTCTGGAGAACCTTGCAGGCCCTGGAAAGAGATTGAATTTTATTCAGGGAATAGTGGGTAGTCTTTGAAGGGTGTCAGACAGACAGAACTTCCTTCTCACAGACTCATGGAGACTGCTATATGTTGCTGGGCTGTACAGAGCTCACCTAGACAAGGAGCTCAGTGCTGCTCTCCCCTTGGAGTACTGAAATGTCCTACTTGTCCCTGAAGGCCCCTAGTCCTGTCTCCAAAAGGCCTGCCAGCTTTGGGGCTCCACTACACTGCCATCTGTTGCTGCTCCTTCAACTTTCAGAAGTAACTTCATATATTGTGACTATAAAAATAATTCACGTCCATGGGAGAACATTTGGAAATTAATTACCCAAAATCTGGCCACAAGCAGAAAACCACAATGTTTGGTATATTTTCTTCCAATCTTTTTTCAAGGCATCTTTTTTACCTTATACTTTGTTTTTCAATTGAGATGATATTTACATTGTTTTGTGATCTTTACCATTTTGTTCGTTGTTACTGTTTCATTTATCCACACATTTTTTTTTAATTATACGAGGTTGCATTTCTTTTTTTTTTTAATTTTTATTTATACATACAAGCTGGGGTACAGGCCAGAGGCGTGGGGCGGCGAGAGGGTTCACCAGAGACAGAGTAGGGAGCAGAACAGGCAGATCAGAAATACACTGCTGAGGGGAGCAGCGGGCGAGGCAGAAGAGGTCTGCTGCGCCATATGGGATTCTCCCTGGCTGGGCGTCGAACTCGCGTCGCCACTGCCGACAGCTCCACAGCGCAGCACTTAACCGCTGCGCCACCAGGGAGGCCTATCCACACATTTTTAAGAACATGATTATGAAAGCTTGAACCTGAGAACACCCATATTTTATTTATCCATTTCCCTGCTTTTATTATTTTTATTTTCTTTTATGGAAATGATGCTGCTGTAAGTGTTCTTACCCATATAAGCATCTGTTAAGCACCTTATACAGATAGCAGGTTCTGAGGACCCCAGCAAGTTAATCCCGGTGCCTTGGTCTCAAGTCTCACCCTTTTGAAAGTGAACCCAGGCTCATTTGTGACTGCCCTTCTGAGTTTGGATCTGTTTTAAATCAGACAAGAACCTCTGGTCTGCTCAGTTCCCCAAGTCCCATGGAATAGAGATGCCCCTGGACTTGCTCGTGAACCTTTACAGCTGGAAGCAGGCCCCGCTGACCATAGTGCAGAGCCAGAGCCGCTGTGGAATACAGCCACAGATTCCTTTTGTTTGATGGGAAGATGAGTAAGAGAACATTTACACAGTGTGAAAAGTGAAACACTTAAAGTGAAGAACTGTTTCTTTATCCAAAGTACAAGTGATTCTGTGGAAACAGTATTGCTAGATTGACAGGAGTATCCCTACTGTCAGAGTTTGTATCTGGCATCCCCCACCCCTTCCTTCCAAAGATGGCCCAAGAAGACTGGCCACTGCCTGCTCTGATGTCCTGAGTCCACTCCACGTAGAGTTTCTGGGTTTCTGCTTTTGCCGCTGTGGATGGGCCATTTTCACTTTCTAAGTATGACTGTTGGAAGACAAGCAGGTGCTTAAAGTTTCAGTGTTTTCATCTCTTCTTTTAGGGAGATGACAGTCTATCTGCAATTACTTTTGACTCTGACTTTGAGACGGTGAGTATGATGGTGGGGGCAGCAGCTTATCTGACCTTCACACATGACCCTCATACTTGCACAGCTGGTCAGTCCCCACACATGTCGTCTTGGAGCTGAAATGCAAATTCTAAAAACAATTCATATTAGAAAAGTGTCAAACCCTTAGTGGGATTTAAATAACTGCAATTATCATTTAAAAACTGTGTACCTGAGCAAGGTATAGGCAGATTGCAAAATATTATCTTGTATTGAGTATGGGCCTATACTCCCCCAACCCCCAACCCCCAGTTCTGACACATAAGGGGATGGAGACGCTGTCAAAAGTGACTTGGCAGCCGTGGCTTTGGGACTGAGCACTGTCTGGTATGATGGCCTCATCTCCAGACCAGGTGAAAGAAACAGCAGACAGTGGGAGCAGGCAGTGGAGTCCGGTGGCAAACTGGCCCCATCCTGGCCTCTCTGGGATTGTTTATGCTGAGCAAAGACAGAGCTGCTGACTGTACTTGCAGTAAAAGAATAGCAGAGGAAGCTTCACGTGTCTTCTGGCATAGGGAATTCTAGCCAAACTCGTAGCTTGGAGGGAATGTGGTACAGCAAGTCTCAATTCCATTTCACTCTGTGGAACCAAGGGGGAGCATCATTGTCTGAGGTGAGGGACCTCAAAGAATCAAAAATGTTTCTTCAACACCACCAAGACCCTGGGCCTGAAGTACTCCCCAGGAAAACAAACCAAATCTTAGAATTCAGACAACACAGTCAGTGTCATTGTTTCTGCTGGAAGGGAAATAAGGGAACCTCTGTCCAGTGTGACAGGTGGGGACGCAAGCTGGCTCTGTCCTGCTTGTGCTGTTCTGCAAGCTTCCCTCCTCAGTGGGCTTGCAGTTGACTTATTCACAAGGGTTGCATCTTGGTGTACCTGCCCTGGTGGACCATGAGGATGCCAGGTGGTCAAAGATATACCTTTGGGTGGGTAGCCACAGAATAGACGTGGACTTGCCATATCCTTCATCTTTTGTGATCAGGTTGCTCTAGGAGAGCCAGGCCGCCCCAATTCAATCACACATGCTGTCCATCACGTGTCCAGGGGCGCCTCATGTATTACTAGTTTTGCTCCAGACATTCCAGTGTCCTCTCTCATTGCTCCTACACCACTCCAACCCCTTCTGAACGTGCCTGCGCTTCACAATTGGGACTGTTCTGGCTGCTCGAGAAGGTGCAACATGCTTCATTCACATGCTTTCTTCATTCTTTCAGAAAGCAAAAAGGAAAAGTTTCCACAAACCTCCTCCTACATCTCCAAGTAAGTGTGACCAGACCCTCAAATTTCCACAGTTTAACTCAGAAAATGGCTTTTAGAAATGGTCCTCCCCTGGTGTCCAGAGAGAAAGATCTAGAACGGTTTTGTTTTTGAACAGTTTGGACCATTGAGACACAACACCCGTGCTGGTTGGCTCCATTTGGTGTTGGGATCTTGGAGGCACATGCTCCTAGGGCCGCCTCCCCAGTGTTCCCATCGGGAAGTGGCCTTGCTGGGGCCTGCAGCCCCTGAGCTGTCATCTTCTCCCAAGCCCTCCGCAGGACACAGTGCCTCTTGATCTTCTGTGTCTTTAACCTCAGGATTTGTTCCTTAAGACTGAAAGTAGCTCTCTGGGCACTGTACTGAGAAAGTGTAGCTATTCCAGGACCAGGTGGAAAGTTTTTCCCTTTTGTGGTGGTGCTGGGCTGCTTTTGCTGGCAGGATTCTTCCATTTCCCATCCTCTGCAGGAGAAGGGCATCTCTGTCTGGGGAGGCCTCTTCCTGGGCAGTGGTCAGAGGGGGCAGTCATCTGGTAGGGAATGTTGCAAGGATGGAACTTTCTCAGTCTGCACTGCTGTTCCAGAGATTGTGCTGCTTCTGAACAGCAGATATTTCTCATAGTTCCAGCGACTGAAAATCCAGGCTCAGGGGGCAGCATGGTTCTGTGGGCCCTCTTCTGGGTTATAGGTGTTCACCTCCTATCTCGTGGTGGAAGAGGTGAGGGGGGGTCTCTGGCATCCCTTTTGTAAGAGCATTAATCCTATTATGAGGGCTGCTTCCTACCTCCTAACATCATGCCCTGAGTTAGGTTTCAACATATGAACTGGGAGGGGGGACCTCAGGCATTCAATCCATGACAAATGGGATTAATCCAGCTGGCCACCCAGGCCTCTCTGTCTCTGTAGTTCAAACATTGCTCTAGTATATAATGAATCATTTCAATTTTATGAATCAAGAAAAATGTCTAATGACAAACCTTAAATTCTAGACTGGCTTCCTTTTGCTGCCCAAATACCTATCACCCTCCCTGAATTTATTGTATTTGTGTGTGTATATGGATTTTAGATACATATATTTCAAACATGTTTCGTCATTTATGACATACACACAGAATACAAACGAGCTTTCACAAAGGAGGTTTTCAGAAAAACCTGGATAAGTTCCTGCAAAGAAAGAATGTTACATACAACTATATAAACACTAGATAGAATTCTTCCAGCAGTTTGGATCTTTGATGTCCTTCTCCTTCCGTGAAGAAAACTGAGAATTGGTATAAAGTAAAAGTGCTTGTGTTTTAAAGCTTATTGTAGAGCCATTTTGTTTAAGTCCCTTTTTGGCTAGAAGTTACCAGAGGTAAATATTAGGCCGGCTTTCATTATTCCTGATGAGAGTTAAGCATTTCAAGTGTTGAAGATAGTAATAATTAAATAATTTTTATCTTAATTTCTGTAAAAGTAAAATTGTGTTTCACATAATTTGGAATGGCCAGAAGCCCCAAAGCATTATAGATGTGGGGTGTTGTAGCTCAGTAGCTCCAAGTTCTCATGCCTCACGCTCAGCCCCCACACTTCATGTCTCACTCCTCAGATGCAGCCTGCCCCTCGCTCTTGTTTCATCCTTCATGTCACTTGGCCAAGCATGTGTGTTTCTGCCTGAATGTATATGGTGTGAGTGCAGGGACCACATCTATCCCATGCCTTAATGCATGCTTTTCTTTAATGTTAAGTCAAAGGTTCATAGGCTTTATCATTTCCAAAGTGGTCTGAGGCTTTTCATCCTCACAAATCCTAGGGGAAGGTGGGACCACCGCGATATCTTTCCTTTCAGCATTTATTATTTTAAAGGCAGAATCAATAACCAACAGACTTCTCTTTTGTTCAAGGTTCCCTCTTCACAACTTTCATTGTCTGGAGAAATTCTAGCACATCATTAAAAAAAAAAAAAGCACATATTTAGGAGGGAAATGTTATTTGTGGGTTTTTTCTAATCACTAATTTGCTTTTATAAATAAGCACTTACGGAATATTGGGAAGCCTTCAGAATATCTTAGAAAGTGGGTAAAATGTATCAGGGTTTAATGTGTCTTTATTCTTTTATTCTAAGTTATGACAGAAATTTTTCCATAAATTTTGAATCCATGTAAAAAACTTGGAAATTAATTATTAGACTTAGATTTTCAAGTGTTAGATTTTATATTAGACTTAGATTTTTCAGGACCTTTTGTACATATTAATTTCTTTGATTTTCAAGGAATGTAACCTATTTTATGAATAACTTGGTTTTTGTATTCATTTATCGTATTTTACATAATTAAAGAGATGAACTCTCAGATAACTCTCAGATGTTTTGGTAACAAAAGCAAAAATGCCCTGGAAAAATATAATTTAAAAGTCTCTGCTATATATTTTAAATATTAAGTTCTATATTTATTACAGCAACTTAGAAAAAAAATTTAGTGTTTAAAGTATTTTCACTCTATGTAAAAAAAATATATGTACCTGAAAAATTGACAGTTAACTATTGTAATATTGGTGGTATTGTATTCATATTTTTAAATAAAATTCCCATTATATTATTTCTTTGTAATAAAATTTAAAGAATGAATATTAAGTATACATATTAAACCACATTTTAAATTTTTGTCAGAATGATTTTATCTAGAGTCATTATGGCCTTGTGAATATTATCTTATATAATTTTTGTCTTTCTGTAGCACATATTTAAGAGGACATTGGTATTTTGCAGCTCTAAAACCATGCATTGGCTTTTTTAGAGTCACCTTATTATTCTAAGCCAAGGAAAGTGGCATCCTGGAGGTCTCTGAAGACAGCAGCAACTATGCCTCTCAGTAATCGAATGTCCTTAACCCCACAGAAGCTGTGGCTGGGAAACTCAAAGCAAGGTATGTGGTTGCTCCACTAGAGACCCTTCCTGCTCAAGAGAAGTTTTAGAAATGAAGGGTGGTGCTTTAGGGTAGAGTTTTGAAGATGACTTGTTTGAATGCCATCTTCCTAAAGATGTTGAGTCTCATAGCTTTTACATAGTATCTGAGTATGGTTTCTGTAGGTTTGCATGTCTGACGCTTTCTCCTTGTGGGTCTTATGTTGTCTCAGTGCTGCTGGTAGTGGTGTGTTGGAGCCAGCGCCTATCAGCTTACAAGAGTCAGTTGTTCAGTTTTTAGGAATTTTGTGTGCTGGACAATATGACACTGCAGCTTGAAATTGGACTTGGTGGGGGTATTTTTACCAGCTCTGATTATTTGAAATGGCAAATGCTACAAATCAGGACTCTATTAATTTTGAGAGCTGGTTGTTAAGCATTTCTGTGAACACCACTGATTGCCACTATCAATACTTGTTGACTTGAACTTTCTTCAAGCTGTGAAGGTTGATTGTTAAAGGCAAAACCTCCCATTGTATTTGCTTGTACCTGTCATTAAATCCATGCACATTCAAACCAGGAAGTCTGACCCAACCCCTGAAGTCAGACCTCACCTTGGAGCATGCATGGACCAACCCCCCCAGCTGCACTCCTGACTATCTGACAGAAGCTTTAAGAATGAAGAGGTCAAATCTCAGGCGTTCTGCCAGCAATGGTGAGCACGTTGATGGTGACAAGCCCATGAGAAGGAAAAGCTTGGGATTTGAGTGTCCTTTGATAAAGTGAGACTTGGGGCTTCCTTTATTATCTCTGTCAGTAGAAGGTTAGAGAGTGTCCTGAGAACAGTGGTCCCTAAAAAGTTCAGTCTCACCCCCTGGAAAGCTTGGACAGTGACATCTCACAGGCTTTGGTCTTATTTAAATATATTGTAAAGAAAATATTAGATACAGAAAGGAACATTGCAAATAATAATAAAAAACCCATATCACAACAAAAAGAATGCATTTGCTTTCTGTTTTCCTCTCTGTTTTCCTCCCCAAGCTCTCATCATTTTTCCTGTTGACTCCCACAGGGAAGGGTGAAACCACTGTACCCCATGAACTCATTGCCTCACTGTGTTTTCTGGCTGGGAGTTCTATTTTATGCTTAAATATTTACAATCCTTATATGTGAGACACCATGTTGAAACCAGAGTATACTTTGCTGCTTTGGGTGTCTATTGTCATCTGCTCCAAACATTATTTGCCTTTGGTTTGCTACTTAAAATCTAAACATATCGCTTCTCCTTTTTTGACTCCCGTCTTTAATCCTCTTATTATACTTAAGTTCTGGGTTCACATCCTTTAGTTTTGTTTTGCCTCATCTTTCTATATCACTGCTATTTTTGTTTTCCTTACTTTGGGGAAAAAGTATCATCAGCCTAAAAATGTTGAAATATTTTTGCTCTTTTTTATTCTCCTTTTTTAAAGGGATGAGTTTATTAACTTCCAGATTAAGGTATAGCCAAGCATTTTTTTGTATTTTTCCAATAATCTTCTAAGAGTTGTGTATCTTCCTCCAGGTCATGTCCCTGGGACCCCTGTCTACAGAGAGAAAGAAGACATGTATGACGAGATCATTGAGTTGAAGAAGGTAGTGTTTCTTTCTGATCTTTGTTGATGTTAACCAATGAAGGCCTTCTATAACAATGCACTACCAAGTGATAATCTGCTGTGAGGTAGCTGTATGGAAAGAACATGAGAACATGAGCTTTAGAGTGACTCCTGGGAGGTAGGTGACCTGGTTAAAAAAAGGCCGTGCACCAGCTGTCTAAGAGGCCTCACAAGTTTAGAATTCTTCTGTTTTTCATCTCACCACACTACAGAAGAAGTGGATTAACTTCAGAGAGTCCCTTTGCATGCCGATTATGATAAGGTCATTTGGTGTTGTAATTATCAATAACTTCCCATTGTGTAATTCTTTATTCTTATCAGCAAGACTTTTCACCTACCCTGTTACAGTTGATCTCTACTGGAGCTCTGTGAGGTAGGCAGGGCCCATTCACAACTGTTATCTGGTGAGAGAGGTCAGTAGTCTTTTCAAGGTTAACCAGTAACAGAACCATGATTTCCATCAAGATCAGTGCCTGCCAAGGCCAAGGCTCTTATTCAACTCATGCTGTCTAACATTCCCTAAGGTAAATTACATTGAAAGAAGTTATCATCATCATCACCACTATTATCACACCAGTCTCTGATAACCCTTGTGCTGCTGGAGAAATGACCAGAGTTCATTCCTTCCTCTAACCTTAGTCTGCAGACCTACTCTCCTCAATGCCAAATGCTGGAAACTGTGATCAGTGGACACTAGCAGTTGAGCAGGGAGCTGGCAGCCAGTGTGCCCAGAGCATGGTGGGGAGTAGCAGCTATCTCTCCCGAGGAGCACTGCTGCAGGCCCCTGTGTACCAGACAATCCAGAGAGGTTTTAGGTGGAGTCAAAAGAACACTCATCCCCAGGAGCTGTCTACAATGAGAGTGTTCCCTGATAAATTGATGTGCTCTCTGTCTTGAGGTTTTAAGCAGCTGTTGGATACAATCTTTGATACAATTATCAAAGATGTAGAAAATTCTTACATTGTTTGGGAGACTGTACTGAATGAACACTGAGAGACCCTGAAACTCACTCTGAGTAATCACAGCATTAACACCATTGAAAACAATCTTCTTGGGGCTAAAAGTGGGTCTCTGGGTAGAATTATACTGACTCTATTCAAACTTACCATTGTGGGTTTCTAGGTAAAATTAGCTTAAGTTCTTAAATTCAGAGAGAATATTATTTACAATACTCTGTTGCTCTGGCTCCTGAATGCCAGAGTTGTTCTGTGGCAAGTGATGTCTCAGTTTCCTATTGAAAATGGGGATGATAAGAGTATGTTTCGTAGGGTTATCAGGAGTCATCAATAAAATCACCTGCAACATGCTTTAGTACTGTGTCCAACAAGCTAATAGAGCAATACTTATAGACCACTGGTAAGAAGCGTAATTCTTGGGAGTGATTACAGATTCCTAAGAAACTGCAAAGGCAATACCAAGTGGTCCCCTGCATCCTCCGCCAGCCTCCTCTAGTGTTACATCTGACATAGCTACAGTGCAGCATCAGGCCAGAACATTGACACTGGTGCAGCGTGTGTGTATGTGTGTGTGTGCGCACGCATGTGTGCAGGCATCATCCTGAGTGCTGTTGTCCCATGTGTAGATTCATGGGCCCACCACTGCAGTCAAGACCCAGAACTGCTCCATCACACAGACCTCCCTCCTGCTGCCCTTTATAGCCACACCCACCTCCCTCCCCTGAAATATCCCTAACTCCTGGTAACCATTGGTTTTTCCCTCCATCTCATCATTTTGACACCTTGATAATGTTGTATAAATGGAATCATGCAGTATATGTCCTAGATGGACTTTTCTACTCACTGTAATGCTCTGAGGCCCACCCAGGTTGTTAGGTGTATCAGTGGTTCTTTCACTCAACACTGTATAGCTGTGTCTTTCAAGTTTGATATATTGATATGTTTGATAATTGTAATTATTTCCCTTAAGACTCTTTGACTTGTGGGTTGTTTGCAATTGTGCTGTTTAGCTTCTAAGTGTTTAAAGATTTTTTCTGTTATTTTGGCTATTGACTTCCAGTTGGTTCAGTTGTGGCAAGAGAATACACTCTGTAAAATCTCAGTTTGCTGAGGTTTTCTGTATGGCCCAGGATGTACTATGTCTTCTGTGGGCATTTGGAAAGTTTGGTATTCTGTCGCTGGGTAGTTGCCAGTTAGAACCTGTTGGTTGTGGAAGGGAATTATTCTTTGTCCTCACTGATTTTTTGTCTAGCTGTTTCATCAGGTTTTGAAAGATGTTGACATCTCCAGCTATAATCATGGATTTTTCTGTTTCCCCTTTCTGTTTTATCTGTTTTGCCTCACATATTTTACAGTTCTATTGTTTGGGATTGCTGTTATCTTGATGGATTGATCCTGGTATAGTAATTATTATATACTGTCCTATTTCTATTCTCTGAAGATTACTTTATCTGATATTAATAATACCATTCCTGTTTTCTTCTGATTACTGTTTCAGTGGTGTCTCTTTTTCCATCTTTTTACTTTCAGCCTACCTCATTATATTAAAAATGAGTTTCTTATAGACAGTGTATATCTGTCTTCTAATTAGCTCTCTTAGATCATTTACATTTATTGATGTGTTAGGATTTCCCACACACGTCTCTGTTTGTGTGTGTGTGTGTGTGTGTGTGTGTGTGTGACCTCACCACCACTGGACCCCTCTGACACCCTCACCCAGTGAGGATGCAGTGCACCTTGCTGCAGCCCGGCAGGGGTAGAAGTGCGGGGTCCCCACTCAGTCTTTGCTGGTAGGGGGTGGGGCCACTGTTGCTTGTTCTTAGGAGCAGATGTTGTCTGTACATTTTCTGCCTTGTGAGGCCGCCCCTTTCCTGGTCCTTCAGCTAGAAAGAAGAGGCTTTTCTTGGGGCTTTCTTGTCTGTATGCATTGGCTTGTCCAGGTGTTGGCTTCTTGGGCACCTGGTCCAGGATACAAGAGGCAAAAAGAGAACTGAAGGCACCCTCTGCATGTCCTTCTGTTGATCCTGGCTCATCTGCCTACTTCTTCCCACCTTTCTGAGTCTTATGATTGTTTTACTTATTATGGTAAAGATTTTTAGCCACATTCTGTGGAGGATTAGAAAAATGTGAGTCTGTTACATATTCTGGAAGCAGAATTCCATTATTAGGGTTCCTGTCTTTCCCAGTGACTGTGCACTAACCAATTTATTCATTAAACACTCATCAAGTGCCTACTCTCTCTTATGCCCACAGCAATACCAGGAGTCTTGTCCCCTGTGGCCATGTGGCAGGCGTGCCAGGCCTCCCTTGGTGGGATGTGCACTTTGGGTATTCTTTTCAGTGGTGGTGGTTGACTTTCTTCAGACATTTTCAAAGACGTTCCCTTTGAACACCAGCAGTTCCTTGAAAGGAGAAGGGTTTTTCCAAAGTAACGGACTAGACTGGCCGCAGATCCGCTGGCAGGAGCAGTTAGCTATGACGTAGCTGGCCGGAGCCTATGAGCCCTCTTGGTCTCGTGCATTTCTGGCTAAGGGGTTTCGTAGACTAGGAAAAAGCTTTTTCAAGTGAGGACATTGAAAACAAAAATTAAAAATGCCCTACCATCATCATTTCATAGAAGGACTATATAAGTCTATAATAGGAAGGAAAGGGCTGTGATTTCAAAATACAGGATCATTGTAGAAATGAAATGGTGATAAATTGTTTTGTGAGAAGCAGACAACATGTATTTTTCTTCTCAATTCACCACCTATTGGTGAAAAATGGATCTTCAGATAAGCATTTGGGAACCATAACTGTAGCAACTAAGCCTTAGTTAAGGATGGGAATTTCAAGTGGACATTGGCCTTTGAAGAGTTTCAGTGGTACTCGGTGTGATAAAAACGGGCTTAGTCACTTTGTGGTATGGACATGGCAGAGGTGGCATCGTGCCTGCCAGAACTGCTGTTCAGTGTTTGTAGAAAAGTTCTCCTGGGGGTGCCGTGGTGTTTTGAGTGGGAGAGTCTTTGTTTCTCGGGACTGGCCTGCACGTAGCAGCATTTTGTTTCCCTAGTCCCGCCTACTGAATGCCAGTAGCGGCCCCTACCTTGACATCTAGCTCCCTCCCATCAACCAAACACAGCGCCCTCATGGGGAACCAGGCGGCTTTAAACAACGCTCCTCCGGTTCAGTGTTTCACTGGATGTTTGTGTACACATCGTGTGTGTGCATGGGTACGTGTGCATGGTCCTTTTTTTCTTCAGTCATTACACATGCAGAAAAGTGATGTGGATCTGATGAGAACAAAGCTCCGGCGCTTAGAAGAGGAAAATAACAGAAAGGATCGGCAGATAGAACAGCTTTTGGACCCATCCCGAGTAAGTCCTGGCCCTGCGCTGGTCCTGCCCTGACTGTGGAGTGGGAGCCACAGGTTTCCACTCCTCAGCCTAACGGGGAAAGGAGAAACCACGCCTTGTCTTCATTTCTCAATCTGCTTACCACAGGGCCCGGATTTTGTTCGGACTCTGGCAGAGAAAAGGCCTGACACTGGCTGGGTGAGTATAGTCTCCAGCAGGACAGAAACCTTCCCCCAAAGTCTCCGTGGCCTTGGAGAGGAGCCTTTTCTCTAAAGCATTCTCGTAGAGGAGGTGGGGCGAAGCGCAACGCTTCCTAAGTGCACTCTCCACGGAACCACGGGGGCTCTGCCGCAGGGGACTCGGGCCGTGAGCGGGAGGCTGAGCTTCTGTACCACACAGAATGAGGAAAAATAGCCACTGTGGAGAAGGTCTCCATCACACCTAAAAGCCTCGTGCTGAACAAATGACACTTAACACAGAGAAACAAAGCTCAATGCAATCACTTCGCCAATGTTACGCTAAGTGAATGAAACAAATGATGGAAAATAGAGCTTTTGCTTGGTTAATGCTGTGGCAGTAGTCCTTAGCATTCAGCAAAATGGATCACAGTAAGCCTTAGATGAGTCAAGAAAGGATTTTTTTTTAAATGGGATCTGTGAAAAGAAAACTGGAAGGGAGACAATTGAACACAAAGACTAAAATAACAACAATGATGTGGTAGAGGGTTTGATAAGGTTACAATTTTTTTTTTTTTTTAAATACAAGCTGGGGTACAGGCAAGAGGTGTGGGGCGGCGAGAGGGTTCACCAGAGACAGAGTGGGGAGCAGAACAGGCAGATCAGAAACACACTGCTGAGGGGAGCAGCGGGTGAGGCAGGAGAGGTCTGCCCCACCATGTGGGATTCTCCCCGGCCGGGCGTCGAACTCGCGTCGCTGCTGCCGACAGCTCCACAGCGCAGGGCTTAACCGCTGCGCCACCGGGGAGGCCCTGATAAGGTTACAATTTGTAGTAAAAGTCCATAGACAATGATGGAAACTGGTCGGTGTTGGGGGAGGGGGAGAGGATAGTGTTGATCAGTACAACAGAGTTTTCTGTCTAGAATTGATAAAGAATCTATCCAGATCTTTAAAGAACAGCATCAGCTTGCACTGACAGACTCACAGAGCCTGGTTCTGTGCTTGGACTATACCAAGTAACCACTGGCATGTTTGAGAAGGAATTAGTGTTGCCATAAGAAAACACTTTTAGGTGACAGCAGCTCCCAAGCATCACTGCTTGAACAGGGCACACATGTGCATCATCGCCTTTGATTGTTTGTAATAGGGACTTCAATCCCCATTTTTAAAATCAGGAAACTGAGGCTAAGAGATTTGCCCAGATTGGGTTCCAAGTGAGTGACAAACGCTCTGTAAGGCTGGGTTCTCGTCATTTCAGCAACAGTAAATGCTTCAGTGAAGTCATCAACCTAAGCTGCTGTGAGTACAGCCTCACACCTAAAAGCAGCAAAATGAACACCCACCGTCAGAGCCTGCTTCGGCAGGACTGCAGAAACACGGCTGCTCAGAACTGAGACCTCGTGCCTCAGGCCTTCTCACCCTGCAAGAGCAAGTTTGTAAAACTGTGCTTACCATTAGTCTCAACTCCTGTTAGAGCTGTGCCTCAAGAAAAACTCCAATACAAAAAGCATTTACACAGAGATATTAATAGCTGCCCATTGGTGGGGGTGTAGAGGATTGAGGAGAAGATACTCAAATTGGAATATGGTTACATCAAAAAATCTTCAGAAAAAAACTTTAAAAGGAATATAATAGTACACCTGTGTTCAGGAAAAAATGTCTACATGATTTTGGGTGAAGGTATAGGATTCTGTATATAAGGGATATTTTATAAAGAAGGGGCTCTTTGTATTTTTATTCTGGTGCTGTGTGTTTTTTAAATTAAAGTTCATTGAAAGTAGACATTCTAGATTATAGGGTACAGTTTTCACCCTAATGCCCTTTGCCAAGTCATCCTTCAAAGTGGCCATATCCTAGACTGAACTTGTCTGCTTGTACCACCTACCCTCAAGGAAGGACTGGCCAGGATTTCTATTGAAGGATTGTTTGTAATAGCAGAAATTGGTTACAACATAAATATCTGTCAATTGAAGAATGGGTAAATATACCATATATATTCTTACTACTGAAAAGAAGCTCAACATAGAGAACTAGCAGGGGATCCCCAGAAAGCTTTGTGGAGTAAAAAAAAAACTGTGGGATACGGGTGGTGGGCTAGCAATGGTAGATGCCATTGCCCCAGTGGCGACCTACCCACGTGCACACACAACAAGGGCAGAAAATTCACACGTGGACCATACGGATGTTTAGAGGGGAGGGGCAGGGTCAAGGGATCTAGTTTCATTTCTAAGGTCTTAAAATTTTTTTACAAGAAAATATATTCACACATTACTAATATTTTAAATTACTTTGAAATCCAATTTAAAAGTTGTTTGGCTATTAGGGAAGGGATTTTGTTTTATTAGGAGTATAAAGGTGTTCTCTTTCCCAATGACTTATTAACAGAAGGAAGAAATGAGGTGGGTGTGTACCCACTGATACCCCCAGGAGGAGGTATCTGCCTCTGCTCTGCCCCTTCACTTCTGCTCACCCCCCGGACTGAGTTGTTAGGCATGGTTAGGGCTGGGACATAGGGATCTGGCAGTTGTGCTGACTTCCTCAACAGTAATCAGCGCCGCCTCCTGCCAGTCTCCTAAGTGTGGACTGTGTTCAGAGGAAACCCTCCTTTTGGCGTGCCCACGGTTGCCGCATACCTGCCCCCCGGGCATCCCCACCCTGCCCCTCAACTTGCCAGTCACACTATCCACCAGGACATCTGGGGTCCCTTCTCTGGGTTGCACTCTCCATCTAGAGGCGAAGCCCGCGGTCACCTAGGGAGGACAGTCTGACAGCGTTCCAGTGGGGACCCCACAGGACAGTTGAGTCTCTAGGGCCCCCGGGGAGGCTGGGACTCAGGAACCACAAACTTGACTCAGTGTTCTGTTGGCAGGTTATTAATGGGTTGAAGCAGAGAATTCTCAAGCTGGAGCAGCAGTGCAAGGACAAAGACAGCACTATCAAGTACGGAGACGCTGGCAGGCAGCCCTCCAGGCCTTGCCCCCCAGGCTCACCGTAACTGCCCACTTGCCCTGGCTTCTTTCTCAGCAGTATTTGCTGCTTTCTAAGACAAGAGCTTTCATTCCCAATGCCACCCTCTGTCGGTGTCCCTACTGCCAGTTTCATCTTTGTACCCAAAAATGAAAGTGAATTTTAGCTACCTCTGCCAAATGTCACCAAGGAACAGGATTTTTCTTTCATCACTACATTTAAGAAATGCTCTCTCGTCTTAGGTTTCTGTGGGTCCCTTTTTATGTTTGTTTACTTATATTTATGTTTGTTTCCCCAGCTGCTTCTCTCTGTGGCTCACTCACCTGGTACTGTCACACGCCTCTTTCCTGTCTGAGTGAGGAGGGATGGCCTTTCCTAGCTGTGTTTGAGCTTGCTTAAGGATGTCTGAGACCCCTCTTCCTGTGCTCCATGTCTCCTCTTTATCCTATACTTCCCCCACCCCTCACCCCTGCTTATTTGAGTCTTGCTGAAATTATCTTCCATATTTCAGAACCCTGAACTCTAACTTTACTTTCATATCTCTGCTACAGCCTTTAAAGTTGTTAAATGTTGAAAACAAGCTGACTTCTGCTGACAGTACTAGGGAGGATGCCTCTCTTTTTCAAACTCTCCTTCCCACCTCCCCCCAGCTGTGATCTGTCCTCTCTACCCCCTGAGGTCTCTTCACAATTGTTCCAGTTTCCCAGCACAGCCACTCTTTAGTATGGAATGTCTTTGGAGAGTCAGTTTCCTTACCTCTCGGGAAGTGGCTGGTCCATCATCAAGGGGTCGTGTGGATGTGAGGAATTCTCTTATCAGTCTCAAAAACTAGTCTTGTGTGAGCCCAGATGCCGATGAGGGGTGACTGAGTTGAGCTTTTCCTTTCCCTGCCAGTTCTCTCCCCAAGCCTGCCCTTCTCTGAGTGTTCTGGAAAACTCTTCCTCTTCCTCTTGCTCTGCCCTGGGAATTCTGGTGCCGCCATGCTAACTCTGCACTTGGGTTTTAGCAAACTGCAGACTGACATGAAGACCACTAACCTGGAAGAGATGAGGATTGCCATGGAGACATATTACGAGGAGGTGTGTGCCCTTCTGACCAGTGCAGGGTAAGGGGTGGAGAAGGCAGCCAGGGGTCAGCTGCCGAGCCGGGTGACAGCCCACTGCATTGCTGGGCCCTGCTCTTGTCTCTTTACCTGACCACACAGCCCTTAGTGCTCACCCCCTGCTGCTGGGCAGAGATCAGGAATCTGAACAGTTTTTTTAGAGGAGGATCTTCACGCTCATTTTTATTTTAACATATTTAAATTTGATCTTTACAGATTCATCGTCTCCAGACTCTCTTGGCAAGTGCTGAAACAACGGGAAAGAAGTATGATTCTCTCTTTGGGGGCCATGTTTTATGTGTTATTTTTTGTTCGACTGCCCTAAAGTAGGGTTTCTAGCCACTTCACAGAACTCCACGAGTGTCTTGGGGCAGCGCCTCTCCCTGTTTAGTAGTTGGTTAAGGTTATCTATTTCCAACAGTCTGTCTTTGTCATCTGTGCCTTCAGCGCTGCCACTTGCTTACTGCCAATGGCAGGCTCGGTGCTCCCTGCATTAGTTGCTCATACTTCTTCACAGCTGCCAGCTCAGAGCTAGAAAACCCTGTTTTTCTGAGATCTTCCTCTAAGGAAGACATTTAATACCAAGTACAAGTTCATTTTGCCAGATGAGTTTACTAGGAGAGACATCAAGGTTTCCTCACCGTGTAGATTTTTCAGATGATGCCTGTGTTTCAAAACACTTTGGAAGGAGTGGTCCCTTCTCATGGATTTGGTCATATCCCTGCATATGCAGGAAATGAACATTTCCACTGTGCCAGGCACGGTCTTGCCTTTATCCCTTTCCCCCTAGAAGTGTAAAATTGGGCTTAGAAAGTTTTCCTGTAAAGGGCCAAAGACTAAGTAACAGTTGATTCTTGTTATCTGCTGTAGAATGTTCTGTAAAGTCTCCACCAACACTAAATCACTGCTCCCAGGGGAAATCCAGGGCTTGGTTCCTGAGGGCCTCTGGTCACATGTTTTCCTCAGCCAGCCAGTATGAGCCTGTTTCTATGTGTGTTTCTGTTTAAAGATGCCTTATATAACAAAAGCGGTGGATTTACTACCCTGAACTCCTGGGCCACAGCACTAACTCTAGCTGGAGCAAAGCTCACCCAACAGCCTTCTCACGATTAGGACACTAGGCCGCTCTTCAGCACTGTGGCTGGGGGCATTTTTTTTTTAAAGATTTATTTGTTTATATATACAAGCTGGGGTACAGGCCAGAGGCGTGGGGCGGCGAGAGGGTTCACCAGAGACAGAGTGGGTAGCAGAACAGGCAGATCAGAAATACACTGCTGAGGGGAGCAGCGGGCAAGGCAGGAGAGGTCTGCTGCACCATGTGGGATTCTCCCCGGCCGGGCGTCGAACTCGCATCGCGCGCTACCAACAGCTCCACAGCGCAGCGCTCAACCGCTGCGCCACCAGGGAGGCCCGGCTGGGGGCATTTTAAATAGCAAAATCATGAAGAAAAGGCACAAAAATATGAAGAGCTCCCACTCAATAGCCATGAAAATGATGCTTGTTGGCACTATGAGACGGAAGCAAGGAGGCGGGGCACCTTGATGGACCTCAGTGGGAACGGGTGTGCCAGTCCGCTTGAACTTTTCCTGTTGGGCCCATGTCCCTGAGTGACCCTGAAAGTACCACGGTGTTGACTTGGGGCCTTAGGGAAATGTTAAACAGTAGGCAAATTCACAAGTAGAAAGTCTGTGACTAATGAGAACCTTCTATATTTTAGACTTCATGGGATAAGAGGCAAAACCAAAACTATGATATCGATACTTATGTAACAAGAAGCAACAGATTTCCACAATTTCTTAGTACTACAACTTAAAATGTATTGCTAGTAATTGAATACTTTGTTACATAGGTTTTCTAATGAGGAGAGTTGAATTCTATTTTGGGGGTAGCAGCTTGCCTACTTGGGGTTCAGAGTTAGTATTCCTATTCAATTGCAAACATTCATCTGCAGAAGGCCTCTGAGCGCACAGCCAGAGCCATCATGTGCATCCCCCTCATTTAGAGGTTTATTAAACTGGTTTAGAAACCTGCTTCTCAGCCATATGGTTGGTTTGTTCCTAGGCCTCCAGTAGAGAAGAAAACAGGCCCCAAAAGGCAGAAAAAAGTGAGCAGTGCCCTGCTGAGCCTGTCCAGGAGTGTGCAGGAGCTCACAGAGGAGAACCAGAGCCTGAAGGAGGACCTGGACCGTGTGCTGAGCAACTCTCCCACCGTCTCCAAAATAAAGGGTAACTCCCAGAGACGCCCAGGAAGGAGGGAGCCACCCCAGGGGAGGGAACTTGAGCAGAGAGGCCGTGACTTTCGTTTCTTGAGGGAAGACATGGGGTGACTGCCGTGGGCAAGCTAGTGTTCCCTCCCATCCACAAAGACCCTCTTTCGTTTGCAGACACGTTCCACAGAGCAGCACTACTTGGAAATTTAGTCCAAATCGTGAGCACCAGCTGTGTGCCAAGCACTGTTACAGGAGCCGGAGATAGAGCAATGGGCGAAGTATGCAGACGTCCTCTAGCTGTCTTCTAGAGGGATATGGCAGCAGGGAAGGAGAAGAGAGGCCAGCAGGTCCAGTGTAGATGAGGGAGGGAGGTGGAGGAAGGAAGGAAAATAGAGGTGTAGGGCAGTGCACCTGAGAATAGAGGTATGGAGGTATGCCCACCAGAAGGTGACAGCACAGAGCTGAAAGAGGTGAGGGATAGCCAGTTGATAGCCAGTGTGCCCAGCGTGGGCAGCAGTGGGCGAGTCGTGGTGCTGAAGATAGAAGCAGTGGGGGCCACCCGGGGCCCAGGGCCTCGCCAGCCAGTCCGGGGGCAGGATTTGAGCGGAGGGCAACAGTGGTTTTCATGAAGCTCCTTGCTTGTGTGCTAAGACTGTGTGTAGAAAAAGGGCCTGCAGTGCTGAGGGAGGGTTGCTGGTAGCCTGGACCGGGCTGGCATCTGCCTTTGGGAGAGAGCATGACCTGTGAGGGGAGGGGAGTCAGGTCTAAGGCCTCTTATCTGAGCAGCCAAAAAACCGCGGTGGAATAGACAGAAGCAGGTGTGGAAGAGGGACTTGTCAGATCCGCTGGGTGTGACAGGTGTCTCCTGGAGATGGGACGTGTCAGTAAGCTCAGGCAGAGTCTGGCCCGGGGACTCCCCGTAGTCATCAGTGACCAGATGCTCAAGGTGAGCCTCCCTTCACCAGGCGGATGAGCAGGAAAGGGAGGGACCACGTTGGCCTGAGAAGATGGTGCTCAGAGGTAGGTCATGTGCAAATCAGCAGAGCTGCCTGGAGAATGAAGCCAGCGGCCTGAGACGCCCTGAAGGCCAGGTGACGGAAGGAAGGGACAAGTGGACGTGTGGGGCCTGGGAGGACAGGATTGCGCTCTGGACTGGCAGATTCGATCCTTGGTGACCTTGGGATGATCATAACATACCGGAGCAGCCAAGTCTGACCGCGGTAGAATCGGGAAAGAATGTCACTCTGAGACACTGAGGGACTTGACAGAGGGCGCGGGGACCTTCACTGTCCTTTGGCCTGCAAGAGTCACAGCTCTACTGGTAGTTCCTACATGCTCTGCCGTCTAGGGGGCACTGTTGGGCCACTCCTGAGATGGGGGTCCAGGCTGAAGGGCCCAGAGGGGTGGTTGGATGAAGTGTGTCTTTACCAACCCATTCCATTGCCTCCATCAGGTTACGTGGAGTGGAGTAAGCCCCGGTTGCTCAGACGGATTGCAGAGCTGGAAAAAGTGAGTACGCACCTCCTCGTGTCTCCTCCCCACTTTGCACTAGCCCATGTGTAGGGGCAGGGGCGCTCTCCCAGAGAGGGGAGCACAAGCACTTAGCTTTGCTTAGAGTAAAACGGGCTGGACTGAGCCCGCAAACAGCACTGTGTACCAGGCGCCTGCGGGTGGAGTGGAACCTCAGCACGCCGGTCTCAGCCTCGCCTTCCAGATGGTCATTCAGGGCTTTTAACTGCTCGTCACTATCACTATTTGCTTCTCTGCTTATATAATATTTGCATTCATAGAAAACTGTTCATACTTTGCCAACCAGGAAATTTGGAAATTGGCATAGCTTCTGTGTAAATTTGCAAACTAGTCATCTTGATTCTGTTGCCACTGATCAGCAGTGTCAATGCCTTTAGCATGACCTGTAAAATACTAAATTAGAGCTGTCTCATTGTTTGGCTGAGCAGAATAAAGCTAGAGTGGAACGTTTGAAAAATAATTTCCCATATTAACAAAGAGGAGAACTTAAGCTTTGGTAAATTTTGGGTATTTTAAAATAGAACTGGTATGGGAAGAGAGGCATCCAAGGTGGCTCAGGATTCCAACTGGTAGAATTATCTAGGCTGAGAAGTGGTGCTGGCAGTGGGCGTCTGCAGGTGCTTGGGATCGTTCAGTTAGCAGACTGGATTAGCATTTCAGGTTGAAACCAGAAGTGGGAATGTTCAGAAATTCTAGGAAAATAATAGGGTAAAGGGACAAATAAAAGTGGTTATGAATTCACCTTCCCTGTGCCCTTTGTTCTGTTTTACTGATTGCTGCCTCCCCTCACCCCCAACTCCATCACTACCCCAGGTCTGAGTCTCTGCTCTGGGGTGTGGTGGGGGGAGGAGAAGTGCAGGGTGGGCCCTCTGCCCTTGCCCACGGCATTCTGGAGAGGTAGATTATCCCGTGAGGTGACAGCAGAGTTCTTCCCGTGCTGGGGAGGAGTTTCCCTATGGTCCCTGTATCTTCTCTGGGTTTTGTCAGTGGAAAGTAGAAATAAGAAATAGCATCTAACAGATGTCTGTTGTTGCCTCCAGAAAATCAGTTCCATGGAAAGCCCCAAGTCACAGTCAGAAGGGCTCAAGTCCAACGTGCTGGCTCACTCTGCCTCATGCTCCACTGTGCCCAGGCAGCCGCATCCCGAGCGCCAGGAGGACACCGAGCGCCTCCGGGGGGCAGTGAAGAGCCTGAGAGGCGAGCGGAATGCCCTGCAGACCCAGCTGCTGGAGAAAGAGTGCGTTGTCCCCCGAACTGTTCTTGTGCATTTGGGGTAGATCCACTCGTAGTAGTAATTGCATAACTTGTATGATTCCAAAACTTTTATTTTGGTTGGGAATTAAGGCAACTTTAGTGTTAAAAAAAAGTACATTAGTCAGCTAGATCCCATCATTAAGGGAGACATGCCATTTTTCTCTTTACACTGAATTCCAAAAGATCTCCAAATTCATTTTTAGTGAAGCATTTGCTTTCATTGATTTGCACAAAATAGCTAGGTCATCAGTTAGCTCTTATATGGAATAATTAAAATATTCAATAGTATTTGATGATAACTGATGTTGATATCAAGTAGGACATAGATACTGAGAATTTTTCCGTGTGACCCTTAGAGTTTGAAAGGCCAAGCCTCTAAGTTGTGCTTGTTCATTGTTCATTCCGTAGTGTCTTAATCTGTGACCCACTTAAACGTGGCCTGTCTCCTGTTTATTGTGGCTTCTAGTCACAGTTCTGTCATGAATAAGCACAACCCATATGTCTTCTGGGATGATGTTTCCATATTAGGTCTTGCTACTCAGAGCGTTTCCTGGGAAGCCAACAGCCGCTGCCCACCTGCAGCTATTTAGAGGAGCAGCACCTTGGCTAGCCCAGACCTCTTGGATCCAACTCTGCCTCTAACAAGACCCCCATGGGCACGTTTTGGTCCAAGAAGTACTCACTAGTCAATTCCTGGCCTACTGAGTTCCCTGCTGCCTTCTGTTTACAGCAGAAGGCAAATTCCTTCATACGCCACCTGACCGCCAATCAAAGCCCAATGCCTCGTCTATTTGAATTAAAAGGTCCTTTATAAAAGTTGGTATTTCATAAAAGATTTTAAAAATTGCACTAGTCATGCTGAAAGTAAATATGCCTGTGATGGTCTCTTAAGCTACCACATGACATGATAATAGCTTACACTTACTGAGCTCTTGCCATATGACAGTCTCGTCTGTCAGTATGTGTGATGTTTTATCACATTCATGGAAGAGTAACAGGACCTGGACGAGTTAGGTCACCAGGAGAGCAGCCAGTGGAACCTGCTGAGAGTGAGCAGTCACACAGGTCTCTTTGAAAGCCACGTTCTTAGCGACCGGTCCCCCTGTGGGACGTAGGGCAGCTCACAGGAAGCAGTCACGTTGGAAGGTGCTTGGGTTCACCCCCGTCCTCTGCTCAGGCAGCACCAAGTCTAATCCATGGGCAGGGCCTTCAGAACATGAGTATTGGCTGCGAAAGGTACTGACTGTGTGACGATCACCGTGAGTCTGTGAGGCCTGTGAAAACAGGGCCCTCATCAGATTTTACTCAGCACTGTATCTCCTACACCTGGTAGGTGCTGGCACACAGTAGGTGCTCAGTAAACATCTGATGAAAGACAAGCCGGGCGTCAAGACTTGGGGGTCTGTTCCTGGTTCTGTGTAGTTATAAACAAGTGCCTTTCCTTACTGTCTGCCACTATCATCCGCAGCAATGCATGGGAAGCTGGGCAGGGTTATTTTTCTGAAAGTTCTTCCTGCTCTGATGATGGGTGTAACTGTGATCCTTTGTTTTGATGAATGCTGAAATGCCTCTGGTTCTGTGTGTTCAGCTTAGAGGTAAAGCAGCTACTACAGACAAAGGCTGATTTGCAGAAGGAGCTGGAAAGCGTGAAGGAAGGTGAGAAGGAAAGGCGAGAGAGAGAGGAGGCTTTGAGGTAAGTGAACCAGAGCACACAGTTCCAAGCTGTTCATTTCCCCCTGCTGTCCCCGATATGCCCTCAGCACAGCCTCAAGTGTAGTTTTTCTAAAACTTGCCTCATTCAGTCACTTCTCTTTCTGAGGTTGTCAGTGATTTTCTGTTTCCTTCAAGTAGAAATCCAAACTCTAGGTCAAGGCTCTTCTTGATTGGGTGAGTGTTTGCCTCTTTGGCCTTATGGCTACCTCTCCCCACTCCCCTTGGCAGTTCCAGAATGTGCCACGCTTCCACGTCTCTGGTCAGCACAACCCAGGTATCGGTTACCCACCTGGGACAGTTGCCTCCCATGATCCTTCATACCTTTATTGTTCACATAGCCAAAAGCAGAAGCAGCCCAAATGCCCTTCAGCAAGTGCTCGCTTCGGCAACACATATACCAAATGCCCTTCAGCAAGTATATGCATACGTGGCTGTCTGCAGGCAGCCATCCCTCCTGTCCTAAGACCGACGAAGGCATAAAGTTCTGATAACATGTTACAACAGGATGACCCTCAAGAACATGTTCTCAGTTAGGGCAGCAGAGAGGAAAGGCCACATGTTCTATACTTCCATTTGTTTGAAATGTCCAGAATGGGCAACTCCATAGAGGCAGAAAATAGGTCACTGGTTAAGGAGATGGGAAGTAACTGTAGACAGGGTTCCTTTTTGGGGTAATGGAAATGTTGTGAAATTACATGGTGGTAATGGTTGCATAACATTGTAAATACACTAAAAACCACTTAATTGTGTACTTTAAAATAGTGAGTTTCATGTTATATGAACTTTGTGTCAATAAAAATTGCCTCCAAAAAGTAGGTGAAAAAGCTGAGCAGAAATATTGAGCCCTGAAAATAATTAGTAAGATACAGATATCTAGAATGGATAAAAAATATTTTCAAGAGAAAGGTGGCTACATTTTTATTAGAAAGCTAAAATTAAAGAGAAAAGGCAGATGTACAATGCAGAATTACTTTTACTTTGCCTTGAAAATCTATAGGACACAAGTTGTGAAGAAACAATTCACATTGTTTATTGGAAGTCCCAGATGACACCTGTTCATTGTCCATACAGTATCTTTTTAGTTCTCACCAAGTGCCAGGAGTGGTGCTAGGCCCTGGGACCCCCTCAGTCCCAGCCCACGAGTCTCCCGAAAGGAGACAACAGATGGTGGGGGTGTTCTGGTGTGGTCTTGGCACGTGGCGCCCACATTGCTCCCAGAGGTGGCCTTGCAGCTCTGCAAGCGGCCACCCCGATTGTAAGTCCTCATCCTGTATGCTGACAAGTCAGGTGGCATCTCTTCCCTTCCCACTTTAGAGAGGAAATTCGAACACTGACCAAGAAATTTCAAGAATTGGAAGAAACTAAGAAAGATGAGAAAGCGCACCCCGTGGAAAGGACCCCTGAGGTATGGTTAGCAGCTTCCGGTCTCTGCGGGCACGGCAGGCTTTCAGCTGACGTGCGCTGTTCTGCTCGCTGCCGCCCCTGGCCTCCTGGCAGCCTCAAAACGTCAATAATCCAATTTCCTTTCTTCATCACCATCAATTTCTGTAAAATTGCATGAAGTCTGGCATTCTGGACTACGGGAATTGATTGTCAGTTAAGCGGCTTCTTAAACTAGTATTCCAGTTTCGGATATTTAAACTGGTGAACGGGTATCATCCCAAAATTTCAAATATGCAAAAAGTTGAATTATCCCACATGGCATGGTCCATTAGAAGGTGGAAAGGAGTTCGAAAAGGCCCGAGAGGGAACCAACCTGTTGGTTTGTGGACACAGTAAAGGTCAGTTTCTCAATGTTTCTGTCCCTGTGCATTAGTAGCACACAAATCCAGAAGGAAAAATGAGCCCGGTGTGGACACTGACCTTCAGGGGAGGGCCCTAGACAACTCGAGGCAGGCGCCCTCCCTGTCTGGGCACCTTCACCACTGAGTTTACCTCTTTCTGTTAATTTCAGAAATCAGACTGAAATCCTCTGGTGCCTCAGGGCAGGCAGAGTAGCCATGTCAGTGGGGATTCCTTAGAAGGGTTTACCTCAAAGAATTACATCTTTGGGCCTCCCTAGTGGCGCAGCGGGTTCAGCACAGCACTGTTGAGCTGTCGGCAGCTGCCTGTGAGTTCAATTCCCCACCAGGGAGCTTCCCACATGGCACAGCAGACCTCTCCTGCCTCGCCTGCTGCTCCCTCAGCAGTGTATTTCCGTCCACTGCCTGTTCTGCTCCCCACTCTGTCTCTGGTGAACCCTCTCACCGCCCCACACCACTGGCCTGCACCCCAGCTTGTATACATAAATAAATAAATCTTTAAAAAAAAAAAAAAAAGAATTACATCTTTTTCCAGCCTCCATTTCTCCTGACAGCCCTTAGATTTGCTTGGTGTCAAAACTACACTCACTATTTATCAGTATTTTGGCACCTTATTATTCGGACTTGAGATTTAGTGGCCCTATAAATGTCACAAACAAATCGAGGATCCCAGGTTTCCCGCTGTTCAGGGTGAGCTGGGGAAGGGAGCCTGACCTCCGTGTGAGGCCCCCGGCACAGGGACACCTGCTG
This sequence comes from Scalopus aquaticus, assembly GCA_004024925.1. Taxonomy (NCBI): domain Eukaryota; kingdom Metazoa; phylum Chordata; class Mammalia; order Eulipotyphla; family Talpidae; genus Scalopus; species Scalopus aquaticus. The sequence continues at coordinate 37,192 of PVIJ01003387.1, read as the reverse complement.
CAGCCTTGCTCCTGTCGGCGGAGACAGACGCCGTGGAGACCGCAGGGCCGGTAGGAGGCCGGCTCGTGAGCAGTGGGATGTGACCCAGCTGCTGTTAGGGTAAAACAGCTCTGTGGTCACTGACATGGAAAGGGGCCTGCTACCTGTCACTGAGGGACGCGCACCCCTTCCCCTCAGAGCGGCGCATAGCACTGATCCTCTAAAAACTTATATGAAGAAAATGTCTGGGAAGATGGCCCAAGCAGGGCTGTTGCTGCAGGGTGAGTTTTTACTTTCTTTTAGTATTGTCCAGGTGTTTTTATAAGTGTGTATTAGCTTTGGGGTTTTTTGGTTTGTTTGTTTTTTGCTTGCTTGAAAACCATTTTCATTTTAAAGAAAAAGAATAGTGGGATTAATTGGGAAGATATGTATGCTTCTAAATAAGGGAATTAGCTCCCAGCATTCAGATGTGAATGATGAATTTGTAGGGGTTTTTTGGTTTTTTTTTTATATTTAAAGAACAGGTTTATTAAGGAAAGAGACAGAAGAGCAGAGAGCACTTGCATAGATGCAAGTGGGCAGGAAGAGCTGCCCCGAAAGGGACAGGCTGCTAAGAGAGGCCTGCGTGGTCGCAGGCGGGCAGCCCAGAGGAGAGCTGCCCTGCTGAGGGAGGTCTCAGTGAATAGAAGCCCCGGCATGGACAGGTCACGGGCAGGCAGGAAGGCTGCCGCCCTGCGGAGGGATAGAGAGTTGTTAGAAAGAAGCACCTGCATCGTCACAGGTGGGAGACAGGAGTGCTGCTGCTGCTGCTGAATTTGTAGGTTTAAATGGAGCAGATATGAGTCAGTTCTTAACAGTTGCTTCAAGGAATTTATATGTATATCAAAATGTAAAATTTGTTTAGCTCTCTGCCAAGAGTTTTGGAGTAAGTAACAAGAGTTTATTCCTTTATCTCCTAAGTAACCGACTTTACCTTTTTGTTCACACTGGCACCAGCCACATGGCAACAGATTTCTCATCTCGCCTAGTGGAGCCCAGCCTGGAGATATGTTGGGACTGGGGGAGGAACAGGGCCGTCTTGGGGTCACAGACCTGAATGCCCAGCTCAGAATCTTGGTGGCAGTGACTCGGAGCGCTTGCGAAATAGCGGTGACAGAGCCACTTGCTCGAGGCATTGTGGCCCGGTCAGCTCAGCGCTCAGAATCATCATGATGTAGTTTGGTAGCAGGTTTGTGTCTCTCCCCAGCATGTGAGACACAAGCAAGACCACTGAGTTTGCATTGGTGATATGAGAACAATAGTGTTTTCATTTTTATTGACAGGTGTTTTATTGAGAGGTTACTATAGATAATAAATTTGAACCCATCAGTGTTTTGATGGTCACCATAGCAATTTTGGGTTCTTTCTACCTTAAAAGCTAAGCTAGAAATCTATTGTACTTATTCCAAAATTCCTATTTTTGTAATACAGCATCAGATTAAAAGACAAAAAAGGACCCCAGATATGCAAATATTCTTGCAATAATGTACCAATCTTGCTGAGCTTCAGAGTTGTACTCCATTTGAAATAGAGGCCTCCTGGACCCCATAGGTGAGGTCACCTCTCCTGGAAGAGTACCCCGGGCAGAGTTTAGGGGGTTTAATAAAAGCGAATTTAAATGTATTAACTAGCTTTCATCTTGTTTCTCCAGAGATTTCTGTCATGTGGACTGATGAACAGTGTGGCTACAAATTTTCCCTCTGAATTAAAAAGTCTAATCTGATATGTCCAGCCCATGTTAGGGTGCTATTCTGCTGCCTGAGCCTCTGCAGGCATGATCTTGCTTCCATGTCTTCCTTTCCTTGCAGGTCCAAGAAGAACCCCAAGCCCCCCAACCCCCCAGGAGTCCCTCTCTGCAAGACTTTGGTCCAGATACAAGTGAGGGGGGCTTCTCCCGGCCACCCTCCTCCTGCTCAGAAGGGAGAAGAGACGCGGCTGCCAGGACTTTGCAGACTCGCTGGAAGGTGTACAAACACAAGGTGAGGTGTGCCAAGGGCACCTGCCCTCTCACCGCGACGGGCACACAGAGCCCTCCTCCCACCAGAGGAGGCATTTCCTTGTTCATATATTCAATCAGCTGACATGTATGGGTCCCTTTGCTATGTGGAGCTCCACGATAGGTGCAGGGGACATGTGAGGCCATGTAGGAGGCAGACTGGGTGCAGCTGAAAGTGACATGACGTGGGCCAAGGGGCAGAGAGGTGCCAGCACAGTGGAGGGAGTGGTGACCCCGCTGGGAAGGAAACAGGAAGGCTTACCTTGCAGCTTGTGCTGGAAGATGAGTGGGGTGCCCGCTGACAGAAGGAAAGGGTGGTGACTTGTCTAGAAAGCTACTAATGGCTCACCCGCTCCGTCCTAGACAGCAGTGGGCAGGCTGGGTCACAGGGACACTGCTGCTGGGTGCAGCACCCTCCCTACCCTGGAAATAGCCTGAGCGTGGACTCCAGCTCAGGAGTCTTCCAGCTGACTGACTGATAAAGCCACTGTGGAATTCACCCCACAGCAGGGGAGGGGAGGTGTCAGGCGCCTCGGTGCCTCCTGGGGTGTGGGTGGTGGAGGGAGGCTGTGAGCGAGGGGAGGGCCCTGTTACCTTACCCATTTTTCCATCCCCTGTTGACTGGCGGGGGTAAGAGCAGGACGTGAAAATAGTGCTGTGGGAAAATTCATCTTCATGTTAACTTCTAATTTATCTCTTTATTTCAGAAAAAAAAAGCTGTTCTGGATGAGGTAAGCATCTTTGATTTCACTAATTTCAAAATACGTCTTTTTCCTTCAGAGTGAAGTGACTATGCTGGTTTTCGTGAAGTCAGACCAGACCCCAACATTAACACCAAATAAACATTTGGATAAGTTTGCACTTTCAGAATTCATTCACTCATTCATTCATTCTTCCAGCACACTTTTAGTGACATCACTTCTGTGCCAAGCAACCTGATGGGCCCTGGGTTCCCAAAAAGGCATGAAGAAAGGCAGGTAATGTGCGGTTAAGGGCTGTGTCATGGCACCATGGGGGTGCCATTCGCTCACAAAAGCAGGAAAGTGCCCTAGGGGTGCTGTTCTCACTAGGCCTTGAAAATGATTACGAACTCCTCAGCTGAGAGGCAAGAGAATGCTCTGGCAGGAGGAATCAGTCAAGTCCTGGGTGTATGGAAGTGCACCTCATTATGGGCAGCTGTGCCACGAGCCTGGGCGTAAGATGGGACTTAGCAGCTGGCAGCTGTCACTCGGAGCAGAGAGCTAGTGGAACTTGGGACCGTGTAGACGTCGGCCACCTAGCCTGCTTGGTGACCCCCTCACCGGTCCCTGGCTTCTGCTCTTGACCTCCTGCTGCCTAGTCGCCACACAGCCACCAGGATGACATGATTTTAAATGTTACCTGATACCACTTTTTTCACACGTAGAACAGAATTCAAACTTGTTCCCTGAAGACCCTTCCAACTCCGCATAGTCCTCTTTAACCCTCCTGGGGGATCTTCTGGCGTGACTTGACATTATCAAGCTATTCCCACCACGGGGCCTTTGCGCTTGCTCCTCCTGCTGTCGAGAGGCTCTTTCCAGATATTTGCACATCCTTCTCCCTCACTTATCCAGACATTACCACCTCCGAGACCCTTTCTGAGTGTTCTATGCTACCTGTCGCTTTCCAGCCTGTATCCTAGTTTATTTATATAAATGTTTTCATGACATTTATCCTACCTTAACTTTTTTTTTAATTGTTTATCTCCCATTAGAATTATTTCCACAGAGGTAGAAGACATCTACTTTTTGGGTAGAAAACGCCTGGTTTTTGCTGTTATGTTCCCAGTTCCAAGAATGGTGCCTGGCATGAATGAATGAGTGTATAAAGGAATTTGGGACTCCTCAAAGGACTAAACAGCATGTTGACAAACCAGACAGATAGTGTGTGCTGTCCTCCATTCTGCCTTTTCTCTTCTGGTGGCCCCTCCCTAAGCCTCAGTTTCCTCATCGTGAAGCCGAGATAAGTCCTGCATAAGGCTGTTGTGTGGGGTCAGTCTGTTAGTGTGGACACAGTGTGGACACGACAGAGGCTCACTCGCTTTTTGTCCTGCTGTGGTTGGTACATTACCAGCAGCTGTCACCCCTCCAGCTGACGTCACCCACTAGAGCAGCAGTAACTTTGCCGCCTCCAGGATGTGAGCCTGCGGAGTGTTTTTTTGTCCTTAGTGACTGATGTTCTCTCACCTGCCTTGGTTGCACTTGTTCTCAACCCCATGTTTGTGACAGTTCCATCACCCTGCCTCCAAGAAAAAACAAAGATGCTTCCTTTTGGTGACTGTGATTATGGAAGCGTCTAGACCTCTAGACACTCATCGCTTCAAGGCTCAGTGTACTTGCACGTCACCCTTCTAGAAGGGAGCCGAATGGAGATGCAGAGAAGGGAGCCGGCTTCCCCGAGCATGGCCCATGCAAATAAAATGCTGGCCCTGAACTCCAGAGCCGAGGCCCTGAAACTGACGCAGCTTCCCTAGGTGCTTTAACATTAAAGCCTAGGACAAATAAGTCCTTTGTGATCATGCGCTCCACTGCTTGATTTTACGTGATGTATGTGGAAGGTGCATGAATTAGAATAAACACCATGAAGTAAATTGTCCCAACATGAAAACATAACCATGTGTAAAATATGGACTAGTATTAACAGCTAAATTTTAAAAGGTAAAAGATTTATATGATCTGAAGAGAAACCAGAGTATTTTAGCAGCTAAATTTAATAACATTTAACAGATGACTCATTTGCTTTCCAAGATTCAGCTTCCTGTGGGATCATCTGCCTTTTCCTCCCTGGAGGGTAGGGTCAGTATGTTTCTTGCTGTAGGAAATTCTGGGTCAGGGAAAGAGAGGTTCTAAGATACTCCTGTGACTGTGTGGTAGTAAGGGAAGTAATTTTCTCTGCTGTTTTAGCTTTTCCCTCTGGAATTTCCCTTAATCTGTACCTGCCATCTTCCAGAGAAATTAAAATCCATTCCTCTCTCTCCTCTTCCCTGCCAGGCAGCTGTTGTGCTTCAGGCAGCTTTCCGGGGACATCTAACACGGGCAAGGCTGTTGACAAGCACAGTAAGCGGTTCAGAATCGTCCAGCATGCCATGTCTTCCTGACCAGGTAACCTCACAGGACTGGGCACAGGCCTAGAGCTCTCATCGTTCCCTTTCCAGTTCTTCCCATACTTAAGCAAACAAGGAAAGCACGGGGCCTCTTCCGGCCTTGTATCCTGCCTGCCCTGTGGCTGTGTCACCCTCTCCATCCCACATTCCAGCCAAGCAGCAACACCTGTGGACCCTCCCCAGGTGGATTAGGCCTCAGGGACCAGTTTGCTTAGCAATTATGATACATCAAGTAGCATGTCCATCCTGCAATTAAGACATAAGATTAAAAATATAATGAAGATAGAAGCTTTCCATAGCAGCACCCTTCTTTATAAAAGAGGCGAACTGTTCATTAAGGATCTCTAGAGTCTAAGAATTAAGACCCACAATCAGGAAATTGCTGGCTACATAATTGGTAATGAGGTGAGTCACCTGGAACAGAATTGTGCTCTTACCTGGTTCTCAGGGTGAGGGTGACTGCCCTCGGGTTCTCCAGTGCTTTTCTTCCCCACTGTCATTGTGCTCCAGGACTCTCCCTCGCCCCGTGTGTCGAGTCCCCTTGACCAGGCTGAAGGTGACCCAGAGCAAGAGGAGGCCATTACCATCATCCAGTCCATCCTCCGGGCACACCTGGCTCGGACCAGGCACAGGTAAATCTGATTATCAGACCCACCTCTGTTCTGTATCACAGGGATGTCCCGGCCACAGCCACTGCGCAAGAGGCCACCCATCCAGAGAGTCAGTACCCAGGCCAAAGCAAAAGTTGCGTCTTGTGAAAAACCCCCACTTCTCCATCCAGGTGGGGTGAGCCCCAAGTTGTGGTCCTCATGAAGAGGCCTCTCTAGAATCATTTCCTTGTACTGGGAGAAAACAAGTAGCCAGTTTGAGACCATGTGTCTGGTAACCACCAGTTTGTAGACTGACTGTCAGTTTGTCCTAATGCATTGCCCTTTTTAGAGAAAAATGTGACCTGACCCAGTGTTCAGGAAGATGGAGGCATTGGCAGAAGCCTTCCTCCAGCAACAGAGACTTTCTGAGTAGCAGCATTCCCGCTAGACCTCCTGGGGCCTTGGGACTTTGTTGGTTGCAGGAAATCAGAACCCCACTTAGGTCAACTCAGGTAAAGAGTGGAACTTCTAGTGAGGCTAAGAGAATATCAGACACAGGCAGGGCTGCTGCTGCTGGCTGGGACCGCTCCAGGCCTGGGCTCTGCTGCTTGGGGAAGCTCGGCGCCCCTCCCTCCAGCTCCACTCAACTCCACTCTGTTTGCAGGGCTCACTCCCCTCACTCCGCGGATTTCTCTGTTTCTCAGTCTTTGTGGCCGAAAACTGCAGCCACCATGGTTTTAAATTTACAGTTTCTCCCTGCAAAAGGAGAGCTGGAATCTCATAACCCAGACTCCACCTTCCCACATCCCTTAGGTGGGGCCAGGGGCTCCTTGTCGGTCGGGGTCCATCCCTGATGCAGTCAGCCACGACCAGGAGGTGGAGAGCTGCACAGCTCATGAGCATGTCCGCTGAAGTGAGGCCGCTGGCCCCACGCAGGCCCAGGTGGGAGGGGACAGGGTCTCAGGACCAGCCCCTGCCAGCAGTGGCTGTTCGCTCTGTCAAGCCCTACTGCAGGTCTCAGACAATGTTCGTGTTCTGTGAAGTCAGAAAGAGCTACTGTTTCTCTCTTCTAGTGCTGCCCGTAAGGGAACCTGCACTGCCGCTTCTGCCAAGGGGAGACCTGTGTCAGCCACGCGTGAAGGGACCTCTTTCCCCCCGTTCCTGGCAGCTGATCCTGGTAATTTCATTTCACTTTGGATTTTAGTGTGAGGGGAAGCTGGCCCCTAAGGTTTAAGCCCAAAGAGCTGCTACTCTCCCTGTGTAGGGGACTTATTCTCCCTGCAGCCACCTGCAAACTCAGTAATGCCTCAGCCCGGGAGTCACCTCAGCCAAGCCTCCCTCATCACAGCTTTGTCTCTTGGATTGTTGGGACAGCCTGCAGGGACTCCCTGAGCTCCGGAGACTGGAGAACAGGGTCAGGCGTCACAGACATCGGCGTATTCCCAGTTACTACAGTGGAAGCTTCATGGGTTTCGTGTCTAGATTTTGTTCTCAGCTCCCTTGGGCCCAAGTTTTTCCTATTTATTGGTTTTAAGTGATACTTTATCCAAAAATAGTCAGTAGGCAAATCCCCAGTTGTGAGGCCTGGTCCCAGCCTGACATCCTCGTGTGTGAAATGGAGAACTGGGTGAGACGGCCTGAGAGCCGCTGTGATTGTGCGATCCACGACTCTCAGCCTTAGACTCTAACTGGAAGACCTCAGCTTGCTTGCTTGCTTTGACTAGTGCCGTAATGCTAGAGATGGCCAAGAGATCCCGGTTTGATTCAGCTCTCATCAGACCAAGAAATGTAGTCCTGAGATTCTATGAAAGTGGAGTGTGGGCAGGACCCATCATGCTTCCAGCCCCAACTCCAACCCTGACTTCTGTGGTCTCAAAGATGGAATCAGAGAGGGACAGGGTGCAGGTAGAGACGATGCTTCATATCAGAAAAAACTACAAAGAAAGTGGGTTTTCTAAAGCAAAAATATTAGAGTAGACAGATGCGTGGTGTGGCGGCTCCAGCCAGTGACTGGCGCTGTCTACGCAGTGGGGTGCTTCCAGCTTGCATGTTCCTTCAGGGAAGGAAGACAGTGAAGCGAGCAGCTGGGACATCATGGGGGGACCAGCTCCTGAGGAAGAAGCGCCGAGGCCTTGGGGACTGGGGAGCCCCACCTCCCTGCAGCCCTGCCCAGGTGAGTTGAGGCCAGTGGTGGGCCACAGCAAACCCCCTGGCTCCATGAGCTCATGGCTTCAGCTTGCCTCAGGCCCACGCTGGCTGAGCTGCCTTGCCTGCCAAGCCTCCTTCCAGGCTGGCCTGCGGGGGACTGGATTTTGGAGATGCTTCTACACAAGCAGCACCTGGAAATAACATTTTAATCTTTTTCCTAGCTTTGTCGAGCTCACAAACTTTGAACTTTGATATTCTCTCCATTTGTATAGCTCAACTGACAAAGATCATGCTGCCTGGGATTTATAGGGAAGATGTGCCAACATGCGAAGCCCAAGAAGCCCTGGAGACCATCCTAGAACTTGTGGGCGCCCCGAAAGGCTTTAAGTTGTTCTCTAAACAGCCCTTTCAGGCCCATTTCACCAAACCCTGCATTTAGTGACCTTTAGAGTCTTTGATCAAAGTTAAAGTGTTTGTCTATGCTGCCCTTTTCTCCTCTTGATAAATGTATGTAATTTTGAAGCAGCAGCTTCATCCTCCTGTCTGAAAGTATTATCGCAGAACATTCAAGCTTTTTTTTACCCAAGATACGAGTATGTGAAAAGTAGAAATGAAGCTCTTCTTTGATCTAATTGTGAAAGTGTTTTTAAAAAAAAAAAAATTGAAAACTAATGTTTTTAATTTCCTAAGTTTCCACTTTCGTGCAATTGGCCTCCATCCACAGTTTTGCGTCTGCAGATTCATCTAACCTCCGATGGGAAATCCATACCGGGTAGTTAGGCCTGTGATGGTTTTGTCAATACTGAACACAGACGGTTTTCTCACCATTATTCCCTAAACAAGTATTTACCTTTACATTGTATTAGGTGTTATAAATAATCCAGAGATGATTTAAAGTACACAGGAAGGTATGAGTAGGTTATATGCAAATGCTATCCCATTTTATATGAGGGTTGAACCTCTGTGGCTGTGGTATTCACAGAGCAAATACGAAGGGATAACTGTATTCATTTTCTGGAAGTTATAGAAAAAAAGCTGACTCAGCTACAGTGTCTACAGCATGGCTCAACCCTAATTTCCTTCCCATTTTTATCTCAAGTCAGTGGTTGGTGACTTTTTCACTTTCATCTTTATGAAATAATAGGTGAAAGGCCCTTTTGTGGGGCTGGGAAGACTGCGGGTGGGTGGGGACCTGCCCTTCCTTACATCCATCACCCCCAGCCCATGGGGTCCGTCACCTCACTCTAGTATAGACTGGGGCTGTGTAGCTGTGAATGAAGAAAGTGTAGCTGGGGAGCATGACCCACCCGTGTGGAGCTCACAGTGGTCGTGAGGTAGGGCTTGTCCGCCTCACCTCCGCAGCTGTGCCGCCTGGGAGCCAGCCCTTCTCACGAGGAGGCTGGGACCTCTGCCTTGTCTGCACTGCAGGCCGGATCCTGGAGCTACTGTGTGGGCACCCAGCTCCTGCCACAGACCTGCCCTCCTTCGTGCTGGCCCTCTTTGCCTTTCAAAGGTGTGCATTCCTTTTTGGAAAGGGCCAGAATATTCAGAGCTGAGCTTAGAAACAGATGTGGGTGTGACACGGAGTTAGGTGAGTGGCTCTCTGGCATGGTGGGCAGCTGATTCTGAGGTTCTGGCCCATCCCCCAGAGACTAGTTAAAAAATACCAAATTTGAAGAGAATGGCAGTATACCCACTGCTTGTGGGTGTGACCTGGGGCTGATGTGAAAGTGTGTCCCGAATGGGTGCCCTGAAATGGGCCCCGAACAGCCAGTATGACAACCTCCCTCTCTCTGGTTCCTTTCAGTGGAGTCCTCTCCCTCGGGGCCACCTGCAGATGACATCAGCTCTGATGACTCGGACGAGATTATCTTTGCTCCGTCTCTACCTGTGAAGAAAAGCACCTCCCCCCACTAGAACCCTGCATGTGCCCCCCCGTGGCGATGACTCTATCAGAGGAGGTTGGGGCTGAGAGGACAAAGCACTTCTAGAAGACACAATAACTATAAATGGAAAATAATTTATCTTGTTAGGAAAAGAACAGTACCTCCTTACCACCAGAACATCTTAATGGGTTTTTCTCTTTTGTTTTGCTTGTTTTTTAAAGAATCCCCAATGCCTTTATTCTAGTCTCTGGCAAGGGTCAGGGGCCCATCTCCAGCTGCATTTCACTCTGAGGTTTCAGTGCCAGGCAGACACAGCTGCTCGGAATAGTGGGGGCAGCTAGGGGGCCCTGCAAAGACACATTCTCTTGTAGCAACTGACTGGCTCTCTTTGGCCTTGACTTGGGAAGAGCTGCTCCGTTAGGGTCCAGCACTGACCTCATCACCTTCCTCATCCTCCTTGACATCTACTCCACCAGGATTCGCTCCCATCTCCACCCAGTAGGTCAAGCCAGACCCGCTGTGCCAAACCTCTTGGAAGAGTAAGAGATGACACAGGCCTGCAGAGGGCGGTAGGTTCTCCCTCATCCCCACAACAAAATGCAGTCCTTGCAAAATGAGGTGCTGAAGACATCAGCATCCCAAGATGAATTTTTTTTTTAAGATTTATTTATGCATACAAGAACTGGGGTGCAGGCCAGAGGTGCAAGGGGGGTGAAAGGATTCACCAGAGACAGAGTGAGGAGCAGAACAGGCGGACTGACTGAAACACACTGCTGAGGAGAGCAGCGGGTAAGACAGGAGAGGTCTGCTGTGCCATGTGGGTCAGCTCCCTGACCGGGGAACTCATGCTGCAGTGGCTGCGAAAGCTTCATAGTGCTGACTTAATCCCTTGCGCCATCAGGGAGGCCCCAAGATGAATTCTTATTCTTTAGGCCTTTCCTGCCTCCCTCACCACACAGATCTTTCTGTGTCGTCTTTCCTACCCCATGGGGTGCTACCCAAGGAGTCTGGTAGAATTTTGTGATAGGTGTTTAGGCCTTTAAAAAATGTCAAACTATAATCACAGAAACAACATCCAGTTTTCTCTTGAGAACTGCAGCAGGAAGGCTGTCCCCTGAGCCCAGTTACTATGGCTTCTATGAGGTCCCCAGGGGAAGAGGAGGGAGGGGGAGCAGGAAGTATAGTTTCCTGGGACATTCCCAGCCCCTCACTGCCCAGGCCTCCCTCTCCAGGCCACAGGTCCAAGAGGCATGGCCTTGTCAGCAGCCTGAAGCCCCATTTGTTTGGCAGAGTTCCTTTAGAAAGTCAGTTCTGGCCCTTTGTTAGTGATATTAACCCTCGCTGGTGGGTAAAAGTGAGGTGCCTGAGGTTTGGGTGGGGCTTCCAGGGCCTCTGAGCCTGTATCTCCTGTCTGACACCTATCTGCAGACCCCTGTCTGGACTGACTTCCCTCTGAGATGGAGATGACATCTCAGAAGAGACTGATGTTCAAAAGCTGGCCCAAAGACTGACCTGACGGGCTCTGCAAACTTTGGCTGCCCCATCCCACCCCCAACCTTCTGCAATTTGGTAGCCTTTCTGATATCCAACCTCAGGGAGGCCCAACAAGGGGCCAGGTCTGTGGAACGCTGAGTTGTCCTGGTTCCATTGCTGGGACAGGCTGGCCCTGTTCCTCACTGAGGTGCTATTCAGTGCATTGAAAAAAATTCAGCCAGGGGGCTGGCTTGTTTGATTTTTTCTTTATTTGGACTTTTGTCTACCAGATCAATTGTGTTCATTCTTTTTTTACCCCACTGAACTGATAAGCTGACTGACTTGCTGCCAATGTGAACGTTCTGTAGAACCTGCCTGTGCTCTGCCCACTGGGGCTGTTCCCAGGTACAATGTCCCATCCTTCTTTGGGGACCCAGAGCTAAAGGTCTATAGGAGCTAGTGTACCCCATTCAGTGCATCTGTCCCCACAGTCCTCTCGGGGCCAGGTTGCTGGCAGCAGCGGGGTGAGCTGGGTGGGGGTGATCTAGGGGCAGGACCTCAAGAGGTAGCAAGACAAAACATCCCTGGGAAGATTAGAAAAAGAAAGTGAATAGAGGAGAAAGGGACTCTTCAGGTGGTAGGTGCCCAAAGGCCCAGGTCTGAACTTGTGAGTGGAGGCTGAGAGGCATAAGAGGCTCACTGCAGCACCTGCCCACCTTGCTGAACTTAAATAGTCAGGCTGTTTGCTGTCAGATGCTGTGCGGGTAATGTGGCTCTAAAAGAGCATCCTTTTCTCCATCCCAGATACCACGAACCGGCAGTAACAGAAGATGTGGAACCTCTGGACCTTGTTGTGTGTCAGCAGAACCACACCTGCTACCCCGACCCTGCTGGAGTCACTCCGTGCGGAGCTGGGAGATGTGGCATCCTGATGGGGCCAGTCCGGGCTACCACTGTCCTCTACTCAGCAGTGCTGCCCATGGGCTCCAGGGGCACACCCAGGATACACAGGAAGCTGACACATTCTGCATCCCTTGGTTCACATCCATCTACCCGATGCCAACTGAGGAGAAAGTGCAGGAGGGGGCAGCATTGGCAGGAAGGCCCTGAAGTGGGCAGAGCTGGACTCTAGCAGGAAGACACTGGGGCCAAAGCCATAGGGCATGCGAAGGGTGTGTGTTTGGAGGCAGACTAGGGAGCTGCTCTGCTGTGGGTTACTGTGCAGGGTGACCCCAGAGCAGGGGCGTGGCTAGGAGGTGGGAGCCAGTGGCAGAGGTTCAGTGAGAAGGGCTGCCAAGACCACGTGACCTCCGGGCCTCCTGACAGGCGGGGTGCTCTTAGCAGGTGGGGTGCTCAGCTGGCCGGGGCTACTTTTGGCCCACAGCCTGGTGTGTGGACAGAGCCGCTTCACCTGTTCGGGTTTGTTGGCTTATCATGTGTGTCGAGGAGGGACCCTAGAATGGACAGATGGCCTGAGCGCGCATGGCAGCTCCGTGACTGATGAACATCTTGTCTCCTGACAAGGGGAGTGAGGTCAGACAGACCAGAAGCCCTCACCCTTGGCAAGACCAGTTGCGTTAGGAAAGGCGGGCTAGCCTCGCTCGTCTGCTCAGATGCAGACAGCAGAGCAGAGCTTCATTTTTTAAAAAATAACTTCTGCAGAACCCGCTAACCTCCAAGGTCTGAGTAAAATGTGAATGCCATAACCGATCCAGGCCAATTCAGACCCCTCCTTTGGTCTTGGAGGCCCTGCTTGCTCTCAGGTGACCGGACCCCGGAGCAGCGGGAGTGCTGACCTGCTGTGGGTCGGGGGGGCTACTCCAGGCCCCACCCGCCAAGTTCTAGGGATCTGCTAGCAGTTGACACCCCAGGGAAGCATCCTTAAAACAGAAGTCTCGCTGGGAAGCTGAACCAGTGAAACCAGGTGTCTCAGGAAGAAGTAGATCGGCTGGTCTTTGACATGTTTACTTAGAATAATTCTAACTTTGTACATAATTTATACATGAATCTTCACTCTATGCTACTCATTATTGGCCTTTGTAAATAAAAGTTGTTTTACAGACTATTTGTCTTGATTGCCCCATAAATCTGTCACTTGTAATTACCTCCAGGTGTTTGCAATGCCGCAGCTCATGCCACCCAAACGCTTCAGTTGATCTGCTGCAGAAACCCCATTTTGCTGAGCTGCTGGCATTTGGCTTTAGTGACAGCACAGGCTTGGGGGTTCAGAGCCCGCTGGAGGGAAGGGGTCCCACTGCCAGCTCACTGCCATGCATGAATCCTCATGCATCTAGGGACACCTGGGTCTCTTCTCAATGTCTATTCCTTCTAAGGGAGCAGCAGAAATGAAAATTGGGGGTGGGGTCAGGGGGAAGAATTTCTGCAAATTCTGTTTTAGGAACAGAATAAATCATTTCTTTAGGAATCAAAACGTAAATGCCAATGAGCAAAACAGTTGATTTCTAGGAAAGTATTGTCTTCCAATATGTTGTTGCATAGAATAAAGTGCGTCTGTGGCTTTGTTTGCACGCTGCTGCTTGCCAGGCCCTTAAACCCTGGGTAGGATGCATCCGAAGGTCCTGTGAGGACTGGTTTGTTGCTCCGGCACTTACCTGAGACTGTTTCTGTGTCTCAGTCACCCTGTGTCTGGTTGGAAAACGCCAAGCTTTGTAGAGGGGCTGGTAGGGCCTGCAGGCATTGGAGAGAGCATGGTGCATGAGACCCCAGCCCCACCTGCCTCACGTGCACCAGCAGGCCTGAGCCTAGAAGGAGAGGGGCAGCCTCTGTGACAGGAATATGGAGAAAGGTCCAACCTCCACCCCATAAAAAGGAAAAGTGGAGGGGAGGTACAGACGAATATGAACACATAACTAACGAATGAACATGCGCATACACAGCATCTCCAGTTGCTGCCCCTAGTTTCCATGCCCTTAGGAATTCTCTCTGGTTAAAAGTAGAACTCAGTTTGGTCTGCAAAGGCGCATGTGGACCTGTTTGAAGACTGCTAACAGGCTTACCCCCAGATCCTTCCCAAGATGATTTAACATGAGAGCCCTCAAAAGCCAGGGAGTATTAAAAAAAAAAAAAAAAAAGAAACTAAGTGCCTTGTTCTTTTCAGCTCTGCTGTCGGGTTCAGAACAGAATTGACGAGGTTGAAGCACAGGTTTGAGTTTCTTTGCTCGGGTGCCAGCTCAGGGCTTTTGGCCAGCACTTTCCCATTAACACCCTGGGAGCCCATCCTGGGCCACTGCAGCCCAGGGGGCAGCCCCTTAGTGTCTGCCCACGACTTTACAGGAGTCCTAGTTTCCATGGTGCTGTGTCCTTCTGAATAGGGATAAGGGGGGTGCCCCTTGGGCTATTCATTAATTAAGCCACAGAACAGTCTGGGATTCAAAGGAGCCAAGTCTTCTGGGGCTGCCATTCATGGGCACAGTCCCTCCAGCCCTTCCCAGGCCGGCATTGAAGGGGAACAAGCAGGGAATGGGGGGGTGGAGGGTAGCAGCTCAGAGAGAAGCAGGGTTTGTGTGCCTCAAAGCGGCCTGTCCCTGCTAATAGCTATGACCCCGCTGCCATCCCTCCTCAGGCTGGCCACGTTCCCAAACTCATGGTGATGTCATTTTTGGAGTTGTTGGGTTCGGAGAGTGGGGTCCTTGGGTTCACTCTGGGAAAGGTTTCACCAGAGTTCCCCCTTCAGCGGCACGGGGCGAGTTTCCTGGGGGAGTTTCTCCACAGCACAGAGATGTTAGTTATATCAAAAATGTTAGAAAAGGGGCCTCCCTGGTGGCACAGCAATTAAGCGCTGAGCTGTGCAACTGTCCGCAGCGGCCATGCGAGTTCGACACCCACCCGGGGAGAGTCCCACATGGTGTGGCAGACCTCTCCTGCCTCGCCCGCTGCTCCCCTCAGCTGTGTATTCCTGATCTGCCTGTGCTGCTCCCTGCTCTGTCTCTGGTGGACCCTCTGGCCACCCCACACCTTTGGCCTGTACCCCAGCTTGTATGTATAAATAAATCCTTAAAAAAATGTTAGAAAAGAAAGAGGCCAAGACTATCAGGCTGAAGCAGACTTTTAAAAAAAAGATTTATTTATTTATGCATACGAGCTGGGGTGTAGGCCAGAGGTGTGGGGGCGGGGTGAGAGGGTTCACCAGAGACAGAGTGGGGAGCAGAACAGGCAGATCGACGGAAATACACTGCTGAGGGGAGCAGGGGGCGAGGCAGGAGAGGTCTGCTGCACCATGTGGGAAGCTCTCTGGCCTGGTATCAAACTCATGCTGCAGTGGTTCTGGATAGCTCCACAGTGCTGCGACTCAACCCATTGTGCCACCAGGGAGGCCCCTGAAGCAGACTTTATTTAGTCCAATAGGGGCGACTTGGTCCTGGCAGAGTGAAAGTAGCAAAAGACTGGGAAAAACAGATCTTTATGGGGTTAGGCCACTGCTGGGGTGAGGGGGGAATTCTACTGCCTGGAGGGGGTCTGCTGGAACTTTTTACTGCCAGGAGCAGTAAAGAATTCTTTATTGATGTCAACTTCTCTCTGGTTCAGTTTATCTCTGGCTCTGCCTTGGGGGTGGGGGCCTGTATGTGCTTTCATCACAAAAGGGCAGATTTATTATAAAAGGGAGAGAAGAATAAAGGACATGTGCACAGACACAAGCGGGCAGAAAGGGCTGGCCCAAAAGGGACAGGTTTGCTACGAGAGAGGCCGCATGGTCGCAGGTGGGCACCCTTGAGGAGAGCTGCCTCTGCTGAGGGAGGTCCCTGAAGAGAAGCCCCGCATGGTACAGGTCATGGGCAGGCGGGAAGGCTGCTGCCCTGCGGAGGGAGAGAGTTGGCAAAAAAAGCACCTGCATGGACACAGGTGGGCAGAAGAACTGCTGCCTCCTCCAGTGCAGAGATGCCCTGATAGAGCCTTCTCTTTGGGAGGGGCTCATTCCTTTGTGCAGTGGTATGTTTGCTGTTGATTTTGGATAACTACGTAGAATCTGAAAGGGACCACAGATTCTACAGTGGTCCTCGAACTCCGTATCTTTACCTCAGGACTGCACCCTTTGACACTAACAGCAGTGTGACACTTTGCTTGGGTCTGCACCTTGGCACCTAAGGATTTTTAGCTCCTGTAGCTGGTTTAACGACTATATTAATCACTTCCACGCCCACCTCCCGCTCCTGGCATTGTATGAGCCAGATTTCTAGTCTTGTGGCACTTCCTTTCCAACTTTTCTAAACTTATCCTCTGTCAGTGACAACCAAATATGACGACAGCTCCTGCTTCAACTCTGTACCCTCCTCAGCATCTGATGCAGCCACCTTCCCTCCATCCCGACCTCCCCGTGATTTTTCTCCTACCTCTTCAGCGAGAGCCAGTGTCTTTCTCAGCCTGTCTGTCAAATGTAGGTGGCCCTAGAGCTCATCCTTAGCACCCAGATTGTAAACATTGCTGTGGACATTTGCACGTGTATCTCAGAGGCCTCAACCCCACAGCACTGATAGCCCTTCACCCCCTAACCTGCGTCCACCTGGCGGTCAGGTCACATTGATTGGTGTCACAGGCCACTGGTTATGAAGGGGACATGATCCTGGCTCCCTTTATCCTCTTCCCCTCCCCCAGCCAGTCACCAAGGCCCTCTGGGCTCCTCAGCAGCCCCCAACTCTGCTGCCACATCTGTAGTGAGGCCTGGGAGCTCCACCAGCCATCCCTGTGGACTCCAGGAGGAACTCTGAACATGCCATGCAAACACACACAGGCGAAAACATATGCACGCACCAATACACACACACAAAAATGCAAACGTGTGTACAAGGGTTTCTCTGCCCCTCCCAGGTACCTTACCTGGGAGTCTTTACCTTTTGTCTTTTTTTTCCTAAATAAACTTTTATTTTCTTTCTTAAAAAAAAAGTGTGTACGGGTACACATGTAAACACACATAAAACATGCATGCACACACACAAACAAAACCACACTTGCACAAACACTATTCTAAAAGCCATCCTGAACTCCACGAGGCTCCCAAGGGCAGATTACAACAAAGAGCAGCTGTGTGACAGGTGTGAGAACATGAACATTTTATAGGTGTGGCTGGGTCTGTCGGGTGTCAACCTGCTAACAGCTGGCTCCCTTTAGTACCAGAATGTCAGGTTTTCAGGTCTAGTCTCCCGGCCAGGAATAGATTCCAGGCTGCATTGGCAGCACTGAGTCCCAGCTACTAGACCACCATGGGTTGGCGTCTCACAAAGCCGCAGCACAAACTTCGTTGACGTTCAGGCAAGCAAGTAAAAAGAGGCAGATTTGTTTAAAGAAATAGATATTAAGAAGAAAAGGAACAGAAATAAAGTGGGACTCCCAGGCTGGGGGAACCAGGCGGGGGGGGGGGGGGAGGGCGGAGGGGGCCAAGGAAGCCGAAGTGGAGTCGAGCTTCGGGGAATATAGACCTTCTTTCCCTAATCATTCTAAAGCCCCTTCAGTTCTTTGTGATTGGTTAGTTCTTGTGGTCTCACTCATTCTGCCTTAATGTCTCTGTGCCCAGAATTAAAGCTCTGTGTCCGAGCCCTTAGCATACTTTTATCATCCTTGTTCTAGCATGTCCTGTTCCCCTAGTCCTTGGGTGTTTGATTAGTTCCGTTTGGAATTTTTTGCCTTTACCTCAGAAGCTTCTTTAACTCTCCCGAGGTCCCTGTCTGCACTGTCCCTGAAGCTGCCCAATTAACCCTAACTTGCCCTAGGACTCAATTTGGTCATTTATACAAACTTAAGACCACATACAGAGCCACTGACTCGAGGTACTGACCCTGGGCGGAGGCTGAGGTGGTAGTGTAACCGGGCTGAGGCCAAAGTCCGGTGAATGTGGTGTCCCCTGGAGGGGGTTTGCTGATGAGAATGAACAGCCCAAAGAAAATGCTAAGTTTGCAGTTTGGGGTGGAGATTCTGATGAGAAATAAAAGGGACTGAAGGAGAAGGGGAATTCAGTAGCCATGATGTGGGAATAGAGGAATCAGTGGCAGAAAATGTAGCCGCAAAGATTGAGAGTTTGGAAATCAGACCCCAGAAGTTTTTGAGCCGCCAGGATATAGATTGAGCATTTTTACAATCTTCTGTGACTTTGGGGCCAGCAACTTTGGAGGCTTTGCAAGTAGCTGAGTGACAGAAACTGCTCCCAGTTTTGTTTTCACTGCAGCCAAAGGAAGAAGGCAGAGGCCCGAAGCGGGCACCTTCCTAAAATGCGTGAGTGCAGTCTGTTGGGCTGTCTGGCCGCTGTAGTTGCTGTTTCAGTGTTGTTGGCCTGGTGCTGTGCTGGGGCACCATGGCAGTTCCGGGAGCATCTTCAGTTGTGTTCTGTGTCGTCCTTGTGGGTTGGAACCTGGCCTACAGTCTGATTGTTGAGCGTCGTCTGCAGAAGCAGGAAGACGCCATTTTGGAAACATGGCCTATTGTTTGGAAGAGGAGCTCCCACGTCAGCAGTGGCAGGAAGACGCCACCTTTGTTACTTTTCTGGGACTTAAAGGACTGGACATTGCTTTAAGTAAGGTAAACAGCCATATATTGGCTTCAGTAATTCTTTGTTTTTTTCCCTGTTTGTTAAATAAATCCCATTGTTATCGTTCCCTAAGCCTGACTAGTTTTGCAATTGTGCGCTTGGGGGTGCAGAACCAAGATAGTGACCGGTAAGCAATTTGGGCAGTGCCTTTGGCAATTCTGAAACCCCATTTGCCTGGTATCAGTAGGTGGTGGCTTCTGCCCTTCACGCTGTGTCCGTATTCCCAGAGGCAACCACCGCTCTCTTTTTAAAGTGTCTTCAGGAGGATCCACAGTGACACCCACTACTTGTAAATTCGAGGCTCTTCTCCTGGGATAATAGTGAAATCTGAGTTTCTTTTCCTAGAACTTATTTTTAGCAGTTTCTGTCAGTTGACCTGACAGGGGTTCAGGTGGCTGTCAAAGTAGCCCAGGGGCCTGGGCTACAAGATGCTTTGTAAGGACCTAGGCAGGAGGCAGCTCCCTCTTTTTCAAAGGATAAAAAGACTCCTCTTCTTTTTAAACTGTCCGGGAATGAAACAGAGACCTTGCTCACCCCCTGCTGCTCCTGTCTCCGGAAACTCCCACTTTGCAAGCTAACTTGGCAGCCTCCAGAGCACTGCCCCACCCTCCAGTCTGATGCCAATAGCTTCTTCCCTTTCAGCCTCAGGCCAGTTCCTCCAGTTGTGAGCTGGTTCCTTCTCACTGGCATTTTTCCATCTAGAATAACCACTGCTGATATTTGGTAAATAGCGTTGCAGATACCCTGTGTTAATGCAGAGAGAGGTATCTGAAAAGAAAGGAAAGAAGAAGGAATGGAGGGAGGAAAAAGAGAAGGTGGAAAAAAAGTAGATTCATACTATACAAATAATTTTGCAATATTATAAAAAGAGAAATACATGCAATTTTTATTTTAAAATATTACATTTCATTTACTTGAATTAAACAGAAGAGACCTTGAGAAATTTCTGACTGGCTGAACTCACACTGGTTTTGTATCAGAGCTCTGCATGGTCTTGCCCATGCTTGTATTACCTCAAAAGCCCAAAGCTGGCTGGGGCTTCTGTCTTTACAGTTGTTTCTTGTCTGAGTTGTCTGACTTTCCGAAGCTGTGTGTCTTCAAGCTGCTGTCCCAGCTGTGTTTTTGCTTCCCAGGGTGGGTGGCTCTTCCAGTGTTTCAGCTGATAGAGGCATCTTCTCCACCACCCCCCTCCCACCCCTAGTTGCCCAGGAGTGGGGACTCAGGGGTGTCCTGGGCAACATCCTGAGCTATTTTTCTACTGAGAACCACCTAGAGGGCTCTGAAGGTCCCACCACTCCCACCCCAAGGCATAAGGAGCTCGGTAAAACTGTCTCCTGCAGCTGTGGGTCTTGGGGCATTCTGGAACCTTTCTCAATCTATGGACTCACTGCTACAGTGAGCTCTTTACAAATCAGGAGAGATCCTAACAATGATTCTCAGAATTTTGTGGACTTTGCTTCTTTCCTCATCGTTGCTTCTAAGGGGCTGCGGAAGGGTTAAGATCTGCACTGTGCCCTTCTGGAATCTTCTTATATTTTTTCTCAGGCACTACTTTCAGGTTGTGACCTGAAACTGTACCTCTTTCCTTATTTGGTTACTGCTGCAGGACTTTTGAATTTTTCCTCCTGAGTACAATTTTTCCTTGTTCTGTTGGGTACTAAGGAGAGATTCTGTTCTAACCTCACTCTTCCATTTTTACCCCAAAACCCCACTGGTCTTTAAACAGGCTCAGAGTCTCCCATTTAAAACCAAATCCATGCAGTCCTCTACCCTCACCCTCTCTCCTGCCCTTGGCTTTCAGAATCCTCAAAGTTGTATATCAAACTCCAAGTTCCACTTACTGCCCACAGCTGGCTTCAGCCCTGCCCACTTGCACCAGCCTCACTAAGGCCACCAGAGTCCCAGCTCACCTGACATTTTTTTTTAAAAAAAAGATTTATTTACTTATGCATACAAGAACTGGGGTGTAGGCCAGGGGTACGGGGTATGAGAGGATTCACCAGAGACAGAGTGGGGATCAGAACAGGCAGATCTGGTGACATACACTGCTGAGGGAAGCAGCAGGCTCTGCTGCACCATGTGGGTCAGCTCCGGGTTAGGGAGCTGGGGATGGAACTCATGCCTCAGTGTCTGGCGATAGCTTGATAGCACTAAGACTTTAACCCCTGTGCCACCAGGAAGGTACTCACCTGACCTCTTAGGCACATCTGACTCTTTCAGAAACACTTCCTCCCCTTGCTGTCCTGAAACCCCACACTCTCCTCCCACATTGCAGACAGCACTCTTTGGCCCCCTATTGGAATCCCTTAATGGTTGTCCTGTGCTCCCCCACTCAGACAAGCCCTGGCACCCTGACTGGAGTGACATCTGTCATGCAGGTGATGGCAAATGTGTCTCCCAAGCCCAGCTGTCTTCTGGACACCAGGCCTGGCTACTCAGCCACCTCCTAATCATCTCTTCAAGTTGTCCAAAATTACACTCACCAGCCTCCCACCCACTAGAACAGCTACCATAAAAATTGAAAAAACAACATCACACGTGAGAATCTGAAGAAATAGGGATTCTGGTGCACTGCTGATGGGAATGTAAAACAGCACAGCTGTGTGAAAGCAGTATGGCGGTTCTCCCCAAAATTGAATATAGAATCACCCTATGATCCAGCCATGCCATTTCTAAGTATGATACCAAACACCAGACTCAGTTTCCCTCAGCCAATAAAAAGGAAACAGAGTTTGAGGAGAAGGAAAGTAATTTAATTTGTCGACAAATTGAGGACAGCAGACTTGTGTCTGCGAGACTCCCTACCGTCCTGCTCCTTGGCAGAGGGCAGGGGCATTTATACAAAGGAGCAAAACAAAAGGGAGATGGGCGAAGGTCAGCAGGTCCTTTGATGCAGGCACACGGAGATTTTGGGTGGGCACCTGCTTGCTTTGTTAGCACCTGATGTTTAACTTCCTTAGATGTTTAACTTGCTTATTATCCTCTTAGGGATGTCCTTCCTTTTCCTTAGAATGCAAGAAGACAAACTTGTTAAATGCAACAGATAGGAATGCTTATCTGGTGGGACAGGAAGAGAGACTTGTCCCGTTGCACTGCATCAAGTATACCCAAAAGAATTGAAAGCAGAGGCTTGAACAGATTTTTGTACACCCACATTCATAGCCACACTATTCACAATAACCAAAAAGTGGAAACAACCCAAATGTCCATCAGTGGATGAATGGATAAAACATGGCCCGTTCATACAATGGAATGTTATTTTCAGCCTTAAAAAGGGAGGAAATTCTGACTCATGCTATGATACGGATGAGCTGTGAGGACATCATGGTAATCAGGCACTTACATGAGCTCCCTAGAACAGTCAGATTCATAGAAGTAGAATAGTGGGTGCCAGGCACCAGAGGAAGGTTGGGGAGCCAGTGTTTAATGAGGCAGAGCTACAGCAGGGAAGACGGAAGCAGCCTGGGGGTGGAGGGTGGCGATGGTCACGTGACAATGTGAATGGCCCTGATGTCGGGCAACTGGCACTTAAAAAATGGTTAAGATGGCAATTTTTATACTTAATTTTACTCCAATTTAAAAAATTCTTCTAAAATTACAATCTCCCCTCCCAAGCAGATTCACCTTTAGGGGGTCCTCATGTACTCCATCCTCATGTGCATGGGCCAGAAGCTTGGGTGTGAAGTCCAACAGTCTCTCTCTCACTCACCCCCAAGTCTTTGACAAAACTTCCTAAATACGGCCTACGTCTGCTCACCCCACATGCATCCCTGCCCATGACAACCCAAACCACATCCAGCCTCACCAGAATACCACACACCCCCTTAATCAGCTGGCTCAGACTCACATTGGGGGTTTATGGGCAGCACCTCCAGTCCTCTGAGCATGAGCTAGGGGACCACCAGTGAACGTGGGAGACACATGGTGGGAACTTGCCTCCTTCCACTAGTGCCAGCAGCCCCAGTAGCCCCAGTATCTTGGAGACGCCCACAGGGCGAGGCTGATATGCAGCCCAGTTCACTGGGCAGGGATTCTCTCCTTTGTCACGCCAGGCACAGTTATGATTTGCCCTTTAATGGCAATATTATTTGATTGTCACTGGACAAGATTATTTGTCATTGAACTCCCCATCAGGACCCCTGAGACACACTCCACATAGAATCTGTGGGCTTGTTGCTCTTAAGACCTGTCCCAGTCCTTGGTATACAGTTGGTGCTCAATGACTGTGCAGAATGAAGCCACAATGGTAGAGCAGCTCTTGGTGGTGGGGGGGGGAGGCTTATCTTATCTCCATCCATCAGAGGTCATCCATTGGATCGCTAGGCCCCACTGGGCTACCAGCTCCTGAAGGAAGAGACTCAATACCTAAGCCCCCCACACAGTACCCAGCACACAGTGGGGAGAGAAGGCAGCCTCATCACTACCCTCTCACTCACTTGTCAGTCATTAAATTAGCAGTCAACTTCTACCAATTCTGTCTCAGTAGAGTCCCCACAGTATGAGCTGTCCTCCCCATCGTTTCATTCGTCGGGTCTGGCTGGTGTAGAGAAATCCCAGAATAACGGAAACCAAAAACACGAGAGGTTTCCAAAGACCTGAGGGAAACAGAGCAGGGAAGGTGCAGCACTACATGATTCTCAAAGACTTGGGTTTTTATTGTTGCTTCACTGTCCTCAACACGAGGTTTCGTGATCCAAAGTGACTGCTTGAACTCCAGTCACAACATGCACTCCAGCTAGCAGGAAGGAAGAAGGGGCTGTCCCCTGACTTGAGGGCACTTCCACTTGATCCCCATTGTCAGAATGCAGACCCTTGCACATGCAGCTGCAGGGAAACCTAGAAAATGTCTTTATTTAAGGTGGCCAAGGTTTGATAAAAATGGGTTCTGTCACCAAGGAAGAAAAGAAGGATAAGTCCAGGGGATGGCCAGCTCTCTCCTCCCTGTTCCTCCTAGCGCTCCCGGGGCCCCTGTTCTAGGGTCAGCATAACCCACTGCACCCGCACAGCACCCAAGCCCTGCCCTGTAGATCTTTTCAGCCCCCCTCCTATCCTTCCTGCCCCCACCCCAGCCTCACACTTTCCTTCCTCAAATCGAGCTCAAGTTGGCCTCCTTGCTTAAGATAGGAATGTCCTCTCCACTGAGCCAATCCACACCCCCCTCTGCTGAGGCTAGATTTGGGATCAGCTTCTCCTTTGTGTTCTCACACAACCCAGTTCCTTTCTTCTGTTTTAATATTTACTGCACGTTTGCAGTGTTCCCAGCAGTGAAGGAGAAAAGCACTTTGTACACAATATCCAGGTTCATATCATGTTTGCCAGTCTGTCTCTCAACTAGGCTGAGCTCCTGGGGGAAGAGAACAAATTCCTTTACCCACACACAGCTAGGAGACCTGGGGGTGGGGGTGGGGGGCAGACTGTGGCTGAGCCCAGACAGGAGAGGCCCTGGGACACAAAGTGCACCAGGCAGGCAGGCAGGCAGCACAGTGGCTGCGGGTCAGGACACACTGATCCCCTCAGAAGACGGAATAAGAGGCTGGGTCTGGCAAGCAGGAAGGCAGGTCTTCTTGGCTGTGGGAGATAACAGCCCCCACCCAGATACCCCAGATGGAAATGGCACCAGGTGGTCAGGCTGTGGAGGGCGCAGGGCTCAGAGAAGAAGCAGAGACATAGTGGGGGGATTTACACATTCTGCTGAGAGTTGGCCTCCCTTGGGAGGGAGCTGTGGGAACAGGGAGGGCTGCTGGCAGCTGAATGGCAGGCTCAGATTTGCATTTCAGAAGGTGGGAGGACCCACAATGGCTCAAGGGCTGGTGAGAACCTTGTGAATGTTCACTCTTCCCTTACCCCCTGCCCAGCGCCCACTGGAGCCCAATGAAGCTGGCTCCTGCCCAACCACCCCCGTGGAGAGGAGAGCTTTCAGGACCTCCCAGTGCCCAGAATGGGGAGCCAGGCCTGGCTCTGGACCAGAAAAGGGAGAGGGAGGATGCTCAGTTGGCCAAAGAGCCGCCTCAGATTGGGGGTACACTTCCAGCCACCCCTCCTCCATGATCCTGGTGTATACCCAAAGTCAGAAAGGAGTGGGAGGGTCTGCAGAACTGGTATGCCCAAAATCCTGGGCCTCAGTCCCAGACAGAAGAAGGCAAAGCAGGCGGCACCTCCTGCTCCCCCACACAGGCTGCAGAGTTAGCTGGGAATCTGGGGAGGAAAGGGGTTGCTGGCTTGGCCAACTAGGGATATACAGACCGAGAGTCCCAACCAGCCCATCCCAGCCAGTAACATGTGGTGAGTCTTAGTTTCCCTATCTATAAACAAAGGAGTAAACTGGATCTGTGTCCAGGGAGCGCCTCTGCCAGCCTGAGAGCATGTGAATTCTGTTCCAGAATCATGCTCAGAATACCTTCTCAGGGCTTGGCAGTGATAACATGGTCGTCACAGTCTCACTTCCAAGAGCCGCACCCTTGCTCTTGTCATCACATTGTCCAACTGCACCTTCTGGGAAAGATGGGGAGGGGGCAATGGGGACAAATTCGGTTGACTTTGGATTTGTGCTAGCACAACTGGCTTGCTTCCAAAAGTTCGAGAAAGTTCCAAAAGTCTCTGAAGCCGGGGGTAATGCCTCTGGCAAGGCATCCTTCTCACCACTGCCCATCCATCCTATATTAGCAATACATGGGCCAGCCTTAGAGAGCTGGAGGCTCCCTCTTGGTGCAGGAGGTGGAGTTGTTCTGGGTAAAATATTCAATGGTAGAGTCAGTCCAGGGAAAAATACTCAATGATCTAATATTCAAGGCAAAAATAGTCTACGACAGAGTCAGCCCAGGGAAAAGGGTCCAAGACTGAGACAGCCTAAGGCAAGTAGTAGATGAATAGTAATTCCAGGTAAAAATAATCGATGACGCATCAGGGCAGGAAAAACAGTCGACAACAGAGTCAGTCCAGCCAAAAATACTAGAAGACCAGGTCATTTCAGGCGGAAAAAATCTTTATGACCGAGTAAGCCTAAGGAAAGTGTTCATGACGGAGACAGCATAGGGCAAAACGTCAATGACCGGTTAGTCCACGAATAAGTAGCTGAACACTGATCAGGAAAGGTACAAAAAGTCAAAGACGTCTAAATCCAAGCAAATATAGTCAATGACGATCAATTCAGGCAAAAAGAGCTGAAGATCCATCAATCAGGGAATAATCAATAATGAGTTGTGCAGAGAAAAACAGCCCATTAAAAGTTACTCCAGGTAAGGACACGCTGTCCGAGGTAGACCAGAAGAAAGGGTGCGCGCCTAAAGCACCGTGGGGGCAGGCTAGTCTGTGACCAAACCAGCCTAGGCAAGAGTGCACAGGACCGACCTACCCAGACACAACTAACCGCTGGCCGATAACTCCAGGCGTCAAAAGTCAAGCACCTATCAGTCACAGAATAATAATGAATGACTGAATCAGTGCAGGGAGAAACCATCCAAGCAAGTTACGACAGGTAAAGATATTGTGTCTGAGGCAAACCAGAAGTAAGGGTTCAAGTCAAAAGCAGCCTGGGGCAAGACCGTCCGCAACCCAAACATCCTAGGCTAAAATAGTCAAAGACCGATGAGTCCAGGCATAACTAGTGGCGAGCCCAACAGTACAGGCATAACAAAGCCAATGACTCATTCCATAGAGGATAACAAAGACTGGGTCATTGTAGTGAAAAACAGACGATAGCAAGTTATTCCTGCTAAAGTTACTCGGAGGCAGACCAGAAGTAAGGGTTCACATCCCAGGCAGCCTGGGGCACAATTGTCCATGAATGTGTCAGTCCATGCAAAAAGAGCTGAGGACCCATCAATCAGGAAATAGTCAAAGATTGAGTCGGTGCATGAAAAAACGGTCCAAAACAAGTTATTCAAGATAAAGACACTATGTCCGAGGCAGAGCAGGTGCAGGGGATCAATTTGGAGTCAGCCTGAGGGGCGAGATAGACCCCAACCCAATCATCCTAGGCGAAAATAATCGAAGACCCATCAATCTAGGCATCGCTAGTCGATGACCAATCAGTCAGGCATCGCCAGGCGATGGCCGAACACTCCACTCCTAACGAGGTGATGGCCGGTCAGTCCAAGCATCAAAAAGCCAATGACCCAGCAATCAAAAAACACTAGTCAATGATTGACTAGGACAGGGGGAAAAAAATCCATACCACGTTATTCCATTAAGATACTCTGTTTGAGGCTGACTGGGAGACAAGGTTCATCTGCTAGGCAGCTTGGGGCAATACAGTCCGTGACCAAATCACCCAGACAAAAATACAAAATGACTGCTTACTCAAGGCTCAACTAGGCGATGGCAGACTAGTCCAGCCTCAAAAAACCAATGACCGATCAATGACTGTGTGGGTGCAGAGAAGAACATTCGCTAGCAACTTTTTCCACATAAAGATACTCTATTGGAGGCTGACCAGGACTAAGTGTTCATCACTAAGGGAGCTTGGGAAAAGACAGTCCGTGACCGAATCACCTTACGCAAAAATATACATTGACAGAACAGTGCAGGCACGACTAGGCGATAGCAGATTAGTTCTGGCATCAAAAAGACAAGGAACCACCAGTCATGGTATAATAGTCAATGGACTGAGTAGGTGCAGGGGAAAAACCTCCATAGCAAGTCATGCCAGTAAAGATATTCTCTCGGAGGCAGGCTAGCAGAAAGTGTTCATGAGCGAGGCAGCTTGGGGAAAGATAATCCAAGAACGAATCACTCCAGCAAAAGTACCAAATGACCAACCATTCCAGGCACCAACTGGGCGATGGCCTATCAGTCCAGGCATCAAAAGCCAATGACCCATGAGTCAGGGAATAATAGTCAACGATTGAGCAGCTGCGGGGGGGAGGGGGGGGAAGCATCCATAACGTTATGCCAGTCAAGATACACTCTCTCGAAGGCAGATTAGGAGAAGGTGTTCCTGTACTAGGCACTTTGGGGGAAGAAAGTCTGAGACTTAATCACCCCAGTTGTTGATAAAAATGCAAGTTGATAGATCAGTCCAGGCACAGCTAGGTGATGGCCGATCAGTCCAGGCATCAAAAAGCCAATGACATACCAGTCAGAGGATAATAGTCAATTCGAGGTGCTACAGAGAAAACCAACGGATGGCAAGTTATTGCAGGTTAAGTCCCTCTCTCTGTGGCTAACCCGAACTAAGGGTTCATGTCCTAGTCAGCCTGGGCACAATGGTCCATGAACGTGTCAGTCCGCGCATAAAAAGCTGATGGCCAGGGCCTCCCTGGTGGCACAGCGGTTAAGCGCTGCGCTGTGGAGCTGTCCTCGAGTTCCACGCCCGGCAGGGGAGAGTCCCACATGGTGCGGCAGACCTCTCCTGCCTCGCCTGCTGCTTCCCTCAGCAGTGTATTTCTGATCTGCCTGTTCTGCTCCCCGCTCTGTCTCTGGTGAACCCTCTCGCGGCCCCACGGCTCTGGCTTGTACCCCAGCTTGTATGCATAAATTAAAAAAAAAAACTGATGGCCAATCAGCCGGGGAGTAACATTCCTAGTGACTAGGTGAAGATAAACACACTCAATAGAAAATTACTCCGGGAAAAGATACTCTGTTGGAGGAAGATCAAGGGAAGGGGTTCAAGTCCAGGCCGCCTGGGGGAAAATAGTCCATGAATGTTACAGTCCACGGAAAATATCTGATTGTTACAGGGCAGGGAGAGGGGCACCCCCAAAACCCCAGGCCTGCCTTGTTCTAAATGGGTTCTGCCATCCGCTCACATCAATACAAAACATATAGGACCTTTTGTGGAAAGAAACTTTAATACAACTGAAAAGGACAGAGGAGAAAAAGAATATATTTTCTAAGTCAAGCACCCAATGTTATCCAACTCCTCATGGGTGCAAGTCCACCCAAATGGCATTGGTCCAAGGCAAGTCTTGAAAGCCTGCCACTAGTCTAGAATAGCTTTTGGCAGGGACCCACACATAAGGGTCAGAAACAGTCAGACAGTTCTTAGAGGAACAGAACAAAACCAAAACCAAAATCAACACAGCCATCGTTAACTTCCCCACGGGTCTCTCACCCACATCTCTTTTAACCAGTCCAGGCCAGTGCAGCTTCTTTGCAAGTCTCTCTTCTCCTTGGGCCTCTTCTGGCTCTCCATCTTTCTTCCGTCTCCTCCTGTCTTCTGTCTGTGTGTTCTCCTCTGTGTCTGTCCTCTCAAGGGGAAATTTGCCATCTAAACAAATGTTTAGTCCGCTGTGTGTGTCCGCTCAAGCTTCTTATATCCTGCTCAGCTCCACCCTACCTTGGGTGGGACAGGGAACCTGGGACACACACCCTTTCTCCTGGGGACTACCCTGTTACAATCCCCCCTTTTAATTTTTACTCCACCATATCCATGGTGGCACAGATTTCAGGGTATAGTCTTAGAAGACAGTCTTTTCTCATGGTTTCAGTCCATGTCAAAAGAGGAAAACATCTGGAGGTATTAGCCAAACAAAGCAGCAAATATATCAAAATTACGGGGAAAAAATTTAAATTGGTTCAACTTATGTAAAAACAAGTTCTCTCCACCTTGATCCCAGTGTTATCCAATAGTACAGCAAAATGTTGCTAACTGAATCTACTGTCAGACAATTTTCCTATTTTTGCACAAAATCACAGGGCAGCAAGTTTAGCTGGCTATGTTGGAATACTCCTTTCCAAGATCAGTGTGAGCTCTTGACATCCAGTCCACACAGGCTCCAGGAACAAAGTCAGTCTCACCAGACTCTACCTGCGGTTTCCTCTTCTGGAGGTTACCAGGGTTTTTTCTTTTTCCGGGTTGTCCAGTCCTGCCGATGGAGGCAAGCTTCCTTACCTCCTTCAGAGGTCTCTGGAACTCTACAAACAAAGCAACAGGTTCTCCTCTTCTAGGTTCAGTTCAAATTCAACTTCTTGGAAGAATTCCAATCAAAGCTGTATGATGAAACACGTTTCCAATTTCTTCAGTTTAGATGACAAAATTCCCAAATGAAATTATGCAAAAATATTCTACCATAAGTAGTAAAGATCACTACCACCATTGTTAATACTATGTTGGTATCACGGAGAGAGAAAATGCAAACACAAGTGAGCCATGCTAAAAAAAAAATGCAACAATTGCTGCAGATCCTGGTTAGTCAAAACAAGAAAACTGAGTCACAGCAAAAATTAAACAAAGGCCCTCCCTGGTGGCGCAGCGGTTAAGTGCTGCGCCGTGGAGCTGTCAGCAGCGGAGACGCGAGTTCGACTCCCAGCCAGGGAGATTCCCACATGGCATGGCAGACCTCTCCTGCCACACCTGCTACTCCTCTTTTTTTTTTTTTAAAGAAAAAAAAATTAAACAAAACTTATCAAAAATCTGGTTTATCTCCAACAGTCTATTTAGTCCCTTGGAAAATTTCTACTGTCAAAAGTTCCATCAATTGGAATCAGTTGAGATTTTTTCTTTAAACAATTTCTTTCAGAAACAATTTCTGTAGATATCAGACCATTTAAGTATACAATATTGCAAGACAACAATCAAAAATGGACAATTTACATATATATTGGGTACTGAAAGGTTTTGTAAGTTTCAGAAAACCAGTGTTAACATTTCTTTTTGTGCATGCCAAAGTTTTACCTTTTTTTTTTCATTTTCTTCTTCGTTAACTTCCCCATGGGTCTCTCACCCACATCTATTTCAATCAGTCCAGGCCAGTGCAGCTTCTTTACAAGTCTCTCTGCTCCTTGGGCCTCTTCTGGCTTTCTATCCTTCTTCAGTCTCCTCCTGTCTTCTGTCTGTGTTCTGTGTCTCCTCTGTGTGTGTCCTCTCTGTGTCTCTCTCTTCTCCAGCTTTTTATATCCTGCTCAGTTCCACCCTACCTTGGGTGGGACAGGGAACCTGGGACACACCCTTTCTCCTGGGGACCACCCTGTTACATGATGACCCACCAGCCAGGGAATAATAGTCAATGATTGAGTAGGTGCAGGGAAAAAACATCCACAGCAAGTTTTTCCAGGTAAAGTTACTCTGTTGGAGGCACCAGGGTAAGGGTTCTTGTCCGAGACAGCCTGGGGAAAGATAATCTGTGACAGAATCTGTGCAGGCAAAAAGACACAATTTGCTGGAACCAACCGCTCCAAGCAAAACCAGGCGAAGGCCTACTAGTCTAGGCATCACAAAGGCAATAACTCAGACGTGATGAAATAATCGTAAAGACTGAGTCATTGCACTGAAAAACAGTCGATAGCAAGTAATACAAAGTGAGGATACTGTCGGAGGCAAGACCAGGAACAAGGGTTCACCCCCAGGCAGCCTGAGTCAAAATGGTCCTCCAGTATGTCTCTCGGTGCAAAATATGCAATGGCCATCCAGTGCAGGCACAAGTAGGTGATGGCCGAGCGGTACAGGCATTAAAAAGCCAATGACAGGTCAGGGATAAATAGTCATGACTCAGTCAGTCCAGTGAAAAATATTCAATGAGGGAGTCATTCCAGTCAAAGATACTTTGACTAGTGCAAGCCAGAGAAAGGGCTGTTAGTCAGTCTGATGACCAGGGCCTCCCTGGTGGCGCAGTGGGTCAAATGAAGCGCTATAAAGCTATCCAGAGCCACTGCAGCACGCATTCGATACCCGGCCAGGGAGATTCCCACATGGCACAACAGACCTCTCCTGCCTCGCCCACTGCTTCCCTCAGCAGTGTATTTCAGCCAGTCTGCCTGTTCTGCTCCCCACTCTATCTCTGGTGAATCCTCTCACTATCCACACCTCTGGCCTACACCCCAGCTTGTATGTATAAATAAATAAATCTTAAAAAAAACTAGTTGATGACCAAGTTAGCCAGGCAAAGTGAGTCGATGACAGATGAACCCAAGCATAACTAGTCAGTGGCTTATCAGTTCAAGCTAAATTAGATGTCAGATTAGCTAGGGAACAACAGTTGATAGGCTAGTTGGTGCAGGGAAAAATAATTGATGAGTGAGTCATTCCAGGCAAAGATACTCAGACTGAGTTCCCACAACAAGGCAAATAAACCTTGACAGACTCAGTCCAGGCAAAATTGATCAATGGCTGTTCAGTCCAGGCATAAGTAGCCAATGACCCTTTAGTCAGGGATAAATAAGTCATTGCCTGAGTCATTTCGGGGGGGAAAAAGAATTGATGAGCTCGTCATTCCAGGTAAAGATACTCTGACCAAGTCAGCCCAGGCAGCCTAGCACAAAAGAGCCTCAAACCTACCCAGTCCAGGCAAAAATAATCCATGATAAACATTGTCTGCATTCCTTTATTCAGGAGACTGTCTCCTTTCACAGTCCAGTAGCTACCTCTCCCAGGGTGCCGTTTTTGATATGCAGAGGGCTTGGACTCAGAGACCTGTCAATCTTGTGTGTTAAGTAAGAGTATGGGGCAATGTCCATACTGCCCTGCTGGGAATGAGGACTACATCCTTAGCAGCTCAGAGACTATCCCTGATGTTTCCTGGCTCCTGGTGACTCATTGGTGGTAGAAGCTGCTGGCCACGTGACTCCAGATAAGTGTTTACAGTGCCATGCTGGCTGGGCCTGTGTTGGACTTGCTTTCATGGCCATCTCAGGGACTGCTCTGGCTGGCACCTCTCCCAGCCTCAGGGCCAACTCCATTGTGACCAGCTTGAAAGCAACGCTCTGTGGCTTTCCTATGGCCAAGAATCATGAGCCAGGTGTCTGTGGTGAGCTGGGCATTGGGCTGCCTCTGCAGCCAGGTGTCTCCCTGCCATATCTCAGCAAGTGCCAGGGAAACCCAGGCATTCTTTCCTCTCTGCAGTCCTCATGAGCCCTGTATCTATGGAAAACGTAAACCTCTCTGGACAAGGTTGAGACGCGGGGATTTCAATGTCCTGGTTTCTGCCCCAGCACTGGCCCCTGATGAGCACACAAAAAGGCCCTTCGTAAAACCCACATGACCTGATTCTGCCAAAGATAAGCTAAATTGGAGATAAGCTGACAGCAGTGACTCCAGCAGACCCCCATCTGGCAGGAGAGAGCCCTGACGCCAAGGAACATGCCTAAAATTCCAGCAGTAGCCTGACCCTATAAAGACCCGCACTCCCAGTTTCGGGGCACCATTCTCATTCTGCTGCTGCCAAGATTCGCCCCTCACAGATTAAGTCTGCTTCTGTCTGATGGTATTCTTGGCCTCTTTTTCCTAACAGCCCCCACCTGGCCTTGCTCCCAGAGATCACAGGACTTGGGAAAACTATTCAGGATCCTCAACCCAGTCACCTTCCTGGCCCTGGAGATGGATTCTGGAGAGCTCCTGGCCCTCCTCCACTCCCCACCCCCACACATTGCTTTTTATAAGCTCACCCCTCTGAGGGCTTTCTTTCCCTGCACTTTCTCATCCCTGTCCTCCACCACAAATTCCACTTCATGAGGAGGAAGGAGAGAGGAAGAGAGACTGGAAGATAAGGAGGGATAGAAGGAGGGACGGAGAGAGCAAAGAAACTTGTCACAGGTAAACATGTTTTTGCTTTTCGTGGTAGACATAACCATTTTAATCATTTTTAAGTTTACAATTCAGGAGCATTAAGTACATTCACAATGTCTTGTTACCACCACCTTTTCCAAAACTTTTTCATTACATGGAAAAGAAAACCCAAACCCACTAGCAGTCAATCCCCCTCTCCCTCCCTGGCATCCACTAATCTGTGGATTTACCTGTTACGGACATTTCATATAAATGGAATCATGCAATGTGTGTCCTTTGGTGTCCGACTTCCCTCACTCAGCATGGTGTTTTTGAGGTCCATCCATGTTGTAGCAGTCTCCAGTCCTGTTTCTGGCTGAATCGTACTCCACTGTGTGAGCATGACTTGAGTTCCATT
Source organism: Scalopus aquaticus (assembly GCA_004024925.1). Classification (NCBI taxonomy): domain Eukaryota; kingdom Metazoa; phylum Chordata; class Mammalia; order Eulipotyphla; family Talpidae; genus Scalopus; species Scalopus aquaticus. The sequence goes on along the minus strand of PVIJ01003387.1, from coordinate 3,586 downwards.
CTTGACCCATTCATCAGCTGATGGACACTTGGGCTGTTCCCACATTGGGCTGGTGTAATAGCGTTGCTTTACGGTTCTTGTTATATATAATGCTCACGTTCCTTTGAGCTATGCATGACTTCCCATTTTAGCTGTGGAAAGGCTGAAGGTAAGGCTAAGGACCTGTGCCTGAAGCCTAGGATTATTAATTTAAAAGAATAGAAAGAGAGAGATCAGAAGCAAAGAGCTGGGCGAGGACAAGGACAGTGCTGCCAGAGGCATATCTGGGAACCAGGCACATGCCAGTTTCCACAGCCAGCACCCACTGCACAGCCTCCCTAGGAGGGAGGGTCTGAGGGCTGTTTTGAGTTTCAAATAAAGAAAACTAAGGCCCATCTATCTGCCATTTGAATGTATGGATTGCAGGCATAATTCTGCATTTCTGAGTCTTGAAAACCTCCTGTTTCCCCCTCTGTGACATGGGAAACTGGAGGGAGGGCCAGAGGAAATAGTAGGTATGGGCACTCGTAAAGAGGTGCTTGCCTTAGGGCTGCTCAGCTGGTGGGCCAGGATTCCCCTTCCTGTCTCTGTGCCTGGCCATGCTGGTGGCCCTGAGCCCAGTCATGCTGAGCCCTTGGGATTCTGGGCTCTGGGTTCCCATGAAAACAAGGGGATCTCCTTATCACTGCCCCAGGCTGCTTCCTTAGCTGGAGGACTGGCAGTTTCCTCCTGTTCCCCCAACTGCTGAGTCATCAAATGTACGCCTCCTGGCACCCTAGTCAGTATCCAGCAATGCAGGCCAAGTCCCCTCTGACTTCAAGGGTCACTGGTGTTTCAGGTCACCTGGTCTGCAGCCAAGAGCATGAGACACAATCCTGGTTCCCTGACTGGGTGATGATCCTCGAACCGTCCCGGCAATGGTGGGGCCTGGGCCCCAGTTATTCCATGTATAGAATGGGGCTAAAGTGCAGCCTCAAGCCAGAGTCACCAGGCAAGAAGAGGAGAGGGTGGGGGCAAACCTTCCTTGTGCCTTGATACCTGACACTCTCCTTTAATGCTCACCTGCCTATGAACCAGACCTCAGGGAACCCATTTTTTTTAAAGATTTATTTATTTATGCATAGAAGAGTTGGGGTGTAGGCCAGAGGTGGGGGGAGGGAGTGTGAGATTCACCAGAGACACAATGGGGAGCAGAACAGGCAGATTGACTGAAATACACTGCTGAGGGGAGCAGCAGGTCAGACAGGAGAGGTCTGCTGCGCCATGTGGGAAGCTCCCTGGCTGGGGATTGAACTCGTGCTGCAGTGGCTGCAATAGCTTCATATTGCTGAGACGTAAGCCCTTGCACCACCAGGGAGGCCCCATCAGGGACCCCATTTTGCAGGTCAGAGACAGGCTTAAAGAAGCTTCCCTGAGATCACACAGTCTGTATCAGACTCCCAAGGCCCCCACCTGTGAAAAATGGTTTCCAGGAGACTTTTCAGTCTGAACAGCAGCAGCAGTAGCAGGAGGTTCAGGGGCTCAGGCCCCACAGTAGGAACTCAGGAGGAGCTTTTCTAGAAACCTATGTTGTGGGGCCTTCTTTTTCTCCACCGTGGGCCCCCTTTACCATTCTTCCTCTATGAAGCCCCTGAGGAAATGGTTTCACTGACCAAATACTTTGCAAGTATTATTCAATGATGAGTTCCTTTGCCATTTCATACCAATCTGACAGAACCTGCCAATCAGAAGCCCTTAAGAGCCATTGTATAAGATTCATGTGGTTGCTGTAACAAAATAGCACACACTGGACAGTTTAACTAACATTTATTCTCTCTCAGTTCTGGAGACTGGAAGTCTGCAATCCAGGTGTCAGCAGGCTTGGTCCTTCCTGAGGCCATGAGAATCTCCTACAGGCTTCTTCCCTTGCTCTTGGCAGCTCCAGCAACCCTTGGTGTTCCTTGGTTGACAGACACATCAATCCCCTGACTCCCATCTCTGCCTCCATCTTTCCTGAGACTCTCCTCTGAGTTTCTGTATCTCTGCATCAATAAGTTTCACCTCCTCTTAACATGATCCCATCTGCAATGACACTATTTCTAAGTAAGGTCACAGGCACAGGTACCAGGAATTAAGACTCGGACATACCTTTTTGGAGGACACAGTTCAACCAAGTACATCCAAGGTATCACTTCACGTGTTGGGGTCTGACTTTCTGGTCCTATTGAAGGAAAACACACAATTTGGTGAAGCTTACAAAAACTTGGTGAGGGGCTCATGGATCTCGTGGGGGCCTAGGAAGCCTGACATCCTGTTGCTGGGGCATGGAAGTCAAGGATGAAGCAGGGGGACTGTGGCTTTGTGATCCACTGCTAAACAGCAGAACCAGAATCTGTCCCCTTCAGGGATGGAGGAGATTATTCCCCAGCCGGATGGGTGGAAAGTACAGCTTTGCAAAGGCCTCCTGCTTCACCCCTCAGCTTTGTCTGACTTTGCAGGGGGCTGAGGGAAGACCCTGGCCTTATCACTGGAGATCAGGCCAGTAGAGACAGCCTAGGAAGCCAGCCCCCAGCACTGCCTGTGAACACCCAGGCCAGCCTATCTAGAGGAACCTCCCTGCCCAGACCTCTGAGAGAGTGAGCACAGCAAGCAGCAGAGCCCAGGTGTGGAAAGCTTTTCTCAGAATGCAGAAGGTCAAAAAATAAGGTCCTAGGTTGGTGGCCACAGTGAAGACAATGCACCCCTGTACCCTGAGTGCAGAGAAAGGGACAGATCCTGGCTAAGCTCCTACTGGATGCCCAGCCACCTCTGATATTGGGTTCCCATCTTCACTTTAATAAGCATGAAGATGCCCCACCAGGAAATGTGCCAATCCAAAGTCCACACTTGGCCCAGTTACCTGAGGTCACCAGCGCAGGACACTTTTTCTTCAACTTTGACAAAAGAAGTAACCTTTCCCTTAGGGAAGGCCAGGTGGGGACTGAATATACCTGATAATCACCTTCCACACTCCTACTGGGACATACTTGGATGTTCTGAGTATTTTTAGTCATTGTGCTTCCATTATATCCCCTTTTACAGAGCAGGACAAGGCACAAAGAGAAGTTAAGTAACTAGCCGAAGGTCACACAGCTCGAGGTATCCAAGGCAGGCTTTTGACTTCACCTAGTCCGTACCTCACAGATAACAGCATGGGAGTATTCGCCGCCGCGTGCTGGGGAGGCCGGCCCAAACATTCTAGGCTGCCCTGCCCTGGCAAAAAGCTCAATGAACGTGCAGTGGTCGAACTACTGAATGCCCGGTGCAGTGCAGTTACTAGTGCATCCAGGGTGCTGGCCTAACCCACATTTGCGGAAGGAGAGACCCAAGCCCCACACCAGGGTCCGCCGGTACCCTCACGGCTGGGCGCCCCTCAGCAGGGGGAGGGCCTCGAGTGGGCGGGGTCATGTTCAGTTTGCCAATGGCGACGCGGGGGCGGTGCCTATGGCGGGAGCGCGCTCAGGGGCGGGACCAAAAGCCCACGGGAGGCGGGTGGGCGGGCAGAGGGGCGGGACAGAATGAGGATAGACCAATGGAATATTGGGGGCGGAGCGGAAGGCGGGGGGCGAGACGTGTCGTGGGCGTGACC